>NJDD01002643.1:98632-137485 GCA_002245505.1 Calephelis nemesis
TTTGTATTTTTAAGCTAGATTATATTGTAAATATTATTATTGAAAAAAGACAAGCCCGCTGAGTTTCTTTCGCCGGATCTTCTCAGTGTGAGGCCGCGATTCCGATACTACCACCGGGGTAGTTTAAAAAAAAATGTCGACGCGCACAAATACCACTTGTATGGTTCATGTGAATAAAGAATATTCTGATTCTGATTCTGATTTTGATAGTTCTCTTTTGTGAGTTATCATGGAGCTACATAAAAAAATCTGAATTATAAAGTAGAACTCAAAAAGTCAAAAACCACTAGTCCGATCTTGATGTAAGTATAAGGGATTGCCTATGAAAAATGAAACCTTTCGAAAAAAATGGAAAATATACAATTAGTACCCTCGTTAAAAGAATTCACTTCATACCACGTTTGAAAACGATACATTGCCATCTGTACTTAAAAATAAGATGCTAGCAATTAGTACTCGTAATAAAATATTTAACTAAAAGAGTGATCAAATTGCGACGTGGTAATGGAATTGGAGTCGGATTTTTGCAGTGTTGCAGTTTTGCTGTAAATAATTATTTGCAATTTTGCCTTTATCTGCCCTCGGTACTGTAGTTTACGCAACATCAGCGTATACATCTCTCTAGCTTATTTACATACAAAGGTGTTATTATATGATTGAAGCTTTCACCTTGGCTTATATCGTGATATTTGTACTCTTGCTAAAATTAAGGAATTTCGCGTGTCAAACTTTATGTTTTTTTTACGACGACATAAAATTCTTTAACAAAATCCTTATTTTTAGGCTCTAATAGACACGGAGCTGGTCCCGAGCTCCTTGGAAGAATGTAGGTCAAGTGTTATTCTCCCAAATAGTTGCTAATAAAAGGAATGTGTTTGTTAGTTTGTCTCTAACACCGAAACCAAAAGGTAGACAGGTTTTTACTAGATCTTTTTCATTGGTTCAACTGCCTTACCTATTGTCCTAAGTTCGTCTTGGTTAGTGTTGTGTTACACTTTGGATGACTACTAGCTACTCTGGCTAGTAAATTTACGCATAGAGACAACATATCTAGTTGGCTCTGCATCATTATCACACCTGCTGTCAATAGCACTATCCTATTAATATTATAAATGCGAAAGTTTGTATGTATGGATGTATGGATGTTTGTTACTCTTTCACGCAAAAACTACAAAGCCGATTACGATGAAATTTGGTATGTAGGTAGCTGAAGACCCAGAACATGTATGCTACTTTTTTTCTCGGAGTTCCCGCGGGATTGGGACTTACGCGGGTGAAACCGCGGGGCGCAGCTAGTACAAAATAAGTAGAGTGGGAACTACCAACAAACGTTCGAAATCGGCACACACACAAACATGCATATCGAATAGGCTCTTAAGTGGTTTTCGCGGTGCTGTACTATCGAATATTAAGTCAAGATATGTGCTTAAGTTGTTATTTTTTTCAGCGATCTTTTTGAAAAGACATTAGCGTATTCGTCTTTTGCTGGGTTAACTGGCGCCATGAGATTGGTGGAGGTCCTACTACTCACAAACTACACTTAAATTAGAGACAAATTATCTTTTCAAATGAAATAAAAATAAAAGAGATGGATTATGTAGGACATATTGGATTAGTCCAAATATGTCAAATTGTGAAGTTAGCAGTTTTTAATTAACGTTTTCCGAGAAAAAAATTAAACGTGTATAAAATGTCATGTACAAACTAATCTGACAGCATTAAAACTGCTTTGTCTCTTTTTGTTGCTTTATTTGAAAGAAGATAGCGACGACATAAAATTAGTTTAATGAATGAACAACAAAATTACCACAATTGTCTACTTATATTATATTTTGTAAGCTACAGAGTTACAGAAATTCTGTTTATTTAAAAATAGCACTACAACACTATTGCTTTAATGGAATGTAGTTAACTAGTCTTAGTTTACCCACTGTTTTATATTTATACTGTGTCGATAGGCAACGTGCATTTTTTACCATCAGGAAATACACTGGTTTGCTTTCCAATAAAATAAATATAATCTGTTAATACGTACAGAGCCCTCAGTTGCGGTGCATGTCGGCAGAGGTCATGCGGAAGATGGGTGAGACGCGCTCGGTCCAAGCGCAGAGTTCGCAGGCGGAGCGCCCCTTCCAGCGCGGGTACATGGGTCAGCCCGCGGGCCTCCGACAGCACCCTGCATACAAGTTTTCACTATATCATTTTTCATTACTTCAGTCAAGGAACAAAAAAAACATAATTAAAAAAAGATGAACATACTAACAATTATGTGGTATTTCCAATTAGATTAGGTACCTAATAAGTTTAAACCAGAGCGGATTTCCTGGCAATACGTATTTTAATTTTTAATTATTTAGGTACATTGCCAACCTGAGGCATTGCATTAGGTTAATCTTGTCTTTAAGACAGAATATGATAATTACAAGTACTGACTTTAGTGTTTAAGGAAGGAGAACTTATCGGAAAATTCTATTCTGATATGTGATATGTCACAACTATGTCATGCCTACGAAAACAAGCGCTATTTTGCTTCAATTGAAGATGTATCAAAGCTTGACTAGTTTTGATTACCTGTTTCTTAAATAGAAAACCTGATATGGGAGTGATTGGGGAAAAGACAGAAGATTTATATACACATGTCAAGAGCTTAGTGACCAGTGAGCATACTTAAAATTAACTATAATTTCATTTACTTTTTAGAAAATCCAGAAGTGTTAAGTAATATCCATAATAAAAAATCAAAGCCTTTTTTAAATATATTATACATCGAAAATATAATAATTGGATTATTGTTTCTATTATATTTACTTTCACATGGCCATGTTCCTTTAAAATCCTAAATAGCAGATTCAAAATGACAAAGACAAAATGGTACTTCACTAGGACAGAATATATAATACTCCTGCCGCCATAACGTCACGACGCGCGACGTGTTCCGGTTCGGAGGGTAAGGTAGCCGGTAAACTTACTTTTGCTCGAGGCCTAACATTACGGCCTCTGGTTGGCAACGCACCATTACCATCTTTGGTGTCTTTAGGCGGCGGGAATTTCTTACCATCAGGAAATCCGTCTGCTTGTTTGCCTTCCAATTTCATAAAAAAAAACAGTTTGTCATACAATACTGATAGCCAGTTTCCAAAACGCCAATAAATTTCATATAACGATTGATTTCTTCATAACAGCCGTTTAACACGAGTTCATTTCGGTCAGAAATCTAAACAGAACTCAGATTTAACATATGTTATGAAAAGATAAATCGCAAATTAAAATTTATTGCCGTAACGGAAACTGACTCTATGTCAAATATACAGAGTTTAAAGTTAATTTGTTATTTTTGCAACTTCAAGGTGCAACTTCAACAAAATTCTGGCAACACCGGTAAATAACGTCCTTGCAAAGTTATGGTTTCGTCAATTGTTATGGTAAGCACAAATTAAGAAAGTTTGGCAACGCACCGATGTGAATTTTCGTGATGTTATAAGTTACATTCCACGTTTCAGTGTCCTTGCAATAAGAGAGATTATTTTTGATATTTTCCATTGTTTGGTAAAATTTCCAAATATTCATATTTTAAAATGAAAAAAAGTATTGTTATAAGTGATACAGTAGATAGAATTGTTTCGTCATTAAAATATATATATATAAAAGATTATTTTCCACCGTCTTCTAAATAGGGTTCTCGATTTGACTGTGTATTTTGTTATGCTGGTTAACCTCAGAACTTTATAGAGACGGATACGGAATGAACAAATTTTGATTATTCTTTATCTGGCTTTGGCGTTTTTTTCAAGTTAGTATAGTATAGTATCTTCACGCCCATATCCCCGAAGGGACAAGCAGAGGCACAACCAGGGCAACCACGACTAGCCGAAGACACAAGTCCCACAATGTATTAGGTGGCAAGCCTATCGCCAACCGGGCACATATCCAATTCCGAGCAACATATTTTTTTTTATTAGAAAATTGGAAAAACCACATTTTATTTTGTCGCCTGACCCGGGATTCGAACCCGGGACCTCATGAAGTCAAGTCCAACACTTGGACCGCTAGACCCCAGAGGCGATCAGATTAGAGAGTTCTTCAGTTCTATTAATCTTAATTGAAAATTTGCAAATAATCTGCATATAAAGAGCTAAATGAAGGTCACAACGTGTGGTGCGCCATGACCGTGACCCACTGCAACTGTCAAGGTGACTGTCCAAAAACCGTTTACAATTATTATTGTCTTTACTTGGTCAGAACGGAATGCAGTGCATTCGTGACCATCCAGAGCCCGCCCTCCTTGCTGGGTGACCAGCATTTTATTACTAATTTGGTAGTATTTTTCGCAGGCAGATTGTGGTGCTTTTTAATATATCTATACAATACAATACAATAACTCTTTATTGTGCACCAAATACAGAGAAATTACAAATACATCAAATAAAACTTAAATTATAAGATACACAAAGGCGGCCTTGTCGCCAAGTCAGCGATCTCTTCCAGGCAACCTTCGAGTATGGAACAAGATATAGCGGACTGCTGTGTAATGGTGCTCTTAAAAATATACATATAAAAAAAATGCATCTAATACTAAACAAAATAAATCATCCTAAAAGCAGAAGTCTGTCTACTATTAACCTTCGCTGTAAACACCTGCTTATTTTATTATTTTGGCTAGAACAATTAGAATTTAAACAAATATTTGGAGAGATTATTTTATGGTGTTTATATACGTATTTTCTAGCGGTCTAGGTGTTGGACTTTACTGCATGAGGTCCCGGGTTTGATTCCCGGGTCGGGCAATAAAAAGGAAATTTGGTTTTTCCAATTTTCTTGTAATGAAAAAAATGTTGCTCGGGATAGGATATGTGCCCGGTCGGCGATAGGCTTGCCACCTATCACATTGTGGGACGTAGTATCTTCGGCTAGTCGTGGGTGCCCTGGTTGTGCCTCTGCCTAATTCTTCGGGGATATGGGCGTGAAGATACTTACCTACCAACTTTTTTTATCACAAAAACACACCAACTGTTAATCCGTTCGTTTTGAAAGTTGAAAAAGCGCTGAGTTCCTAAAAGTAAAATAAGTAGTTTTATGTTGCGATATTTTTATGTTGTAAATCATATTTATGTGCATGTAGCATGAACATGTTTAATATACTTAGTCGGGTCATAAGTTCTGCCACACAATAAAAACTTTCAATTAAAAACTGGCCACAAAAATGTTTCATAATTTGAATTTAGAATCTTTTATAAAAAAACTACGTTTTTTTTCTAATGTAACGTATTATTGAACATGGACTGGACGCTTAAAGAATACCTTGTCGCGGTTATCGCGCTGCATCAATGTGGTTACACACCAACTCAAATTTTCGACATACTGAAAAATCCGAATTTAACTAGAAGATTCATTTATCGTACCATTCAACGATATAATGAGGACTCAAGTTTGGAGAACAGAAACAGAAGCGGTCGCCCGCGTTCTGTTAGGACACCAGCAGTGGTAAAAGCTGCGAAGGAGCGAATTCAAATAAATTCCACTCGCAAGCATAAGTTTCAGATAATTGGATCTTGTACTACCGAAAATAACCTGCAAGATCTACAAACGCGAATAGCATTGCTTCACGAATTCAATTTTATTACATACTCAAATATCTTCACAACAAGTCCCTTGCAGTTTAGGCAGGGAGTACCGAGTGTCAAGTGTCATGATTCCTTTAAGCCTGACTTAAAGAGCTACCTTCACATTAAATACTCTGTAAATATAAACACACCGCAGTTTCGGATATCAACCTGTTTCCCTGGGTATCCACAATCATTAACATTCGCAATGGATGTCTGTTCTGTCAATATTTCATCTGGACATGCTTCGCGTTAGACTCATTGTGTTAAAAGAAAAATATTTTGATGTTTTATAGGAATTAACGACACTTCAAATTTTGTTAACAAATGCATGTCGGTGTTTTTATATGATATGTTGAGGAAAGAAATCACAAAATTAAATAAAAACAACATAATTAAATAAAATAGATCTATTTATGTTTAAATCTAGCTCTTGAAAAATTAACTCAATGTAAGTTGTGCTGTTGCTGAACCGGATGAGCGATATGCACTTTAGCTTGCATTGACACAATACGGCGTATGAAAATTAAAAATTATAAAAAAGTTATGAACGCCAACTTTCTTCAAACTTCAAAATACAGATATAAAACACAAAATATGGATAGGTACCCTAAGTGAGCAAATGTTATATTATGCTTGCTATGCGTGTTTTTCAAAGATGTGGGTATACATAAAATACGTAAATGATTACCTACCGGAATAAATTTAATAGACATCCAGAACCGGATATATAGCAATCTATGTTTATCATATAAAAGCCTGTCCTGTCAGAAAGCCAAATAATCACCTTAGAGCAACCGAGGCGAGGCGAACCGAGGTATCAAACTGTGTATAGTTTGGTGTTAGACACTGTGTGCCTACCCCAGAAGGGACTTGGCTTGAATATACGTAAGTGTGTATTACTGCCAAGGTTTTTTTACACAAAAATTTGTTTTTTTAATTCATTAAGATAATATTTTAAAAACAATTTGTCCTCTTGTGACAGAAATTTCAAACATTATCTGATATACAGTTTGGCAGCGCGCCCGATATTGCATTTCCTGTATTGTT
This sequence comes from Calephelis nemesis, assembly GCA_002245505.1. Taxonomy (NCBI): domain Eukaryota; kingdom Metazoa; phylum Arthropoda; class Insecta; order Lepidoptera; family Riodinidae; genus Calephelis; species Calephelis nemesis. The sequence goes on from NJDD01002643.1 coordinate 105,283, forward strand.
TATCACGTCATTAAATGTTACGAAAATTTTTGAGAATTATTATAATGGCTGGAGCTTTTTAAATTGTATAACTGTCTGGGTGGTTGAAGGGTAAGAACACATGGCTAGTGCATCCAATTGTGAGACGCGTGTTCGATTTCTAATGGAAGCTGTCATTTTAATTATGTACGTTACCAGACTTTAAATATCAGTGTTTCTGGTTCTGAGTGTTCATTTTTTTTCCAGTTTCATTATTCTGTCATATTCAAATGTTTATATTTATGTACTATTTATCGTTGACAAATACTTATAGTTGATTTGAATCAATAGATAAAATATTACATCAATTCTTTAAATCGAATTTGAATTAGGGCACCCTGAAAACAATAAATATAAAAAACTTTAAAAATCTTGTTTTATTGCTATTAAAAATGCAGAAGCTTGGATGTTTGGATCTTTGGATCTTACATCAAATGTATTTCTCATAATCAGGAAAGATAAAAACGTCAGGAAACATAATATACTAAGTGAAAGCCAATATCATTTTTATAGGAGGGGAGAAAATGGGCAAGTCGATCAACGGATGATAAGAAGTCACTGCTAGTTACGGGCATTAGTATATTATATACGCCAGGGGTATTACTGACGGTTTGTTGATGTTTAAGGAAATTGTACACTTTTTCTTGAATGTTCTGAAGCCATATACGTTTAAAAATTCACTTTCTTGGAATATTGTCATTGGCAACTCGTATCACGAAGATATTGTACGAAATAGTACAAAATGCAACAAAACAAATAGGAGTACAAGTGTTTTCGCATGCCCTCAAAAGAGGATAACCTCTTATCTAGAGTTGTGCACGAAACAAATAATTCTGATGCAGTGTTTACGTTGAAACTTAGCTCCAGATAATACCTGGAGATAATATCTTATTATGCTGAAAAATCATCTCGGAACATTCCCCGCGATAAACAGTAGTCTCCGAAGTCAAAAGATGAAGCCGATCGGAAAAAACATACATAAATCATCGGTGATTGAAAACGCTTTGCATTGGATGTGGTCAAAATGTATATCTGCTACTGGTAAGCGTCCTTCCAGTTGTGTATAAAATATCCTTAAAAGCAAAAGTATATATTTTGTCTGTCTGGTCCTATTTAGCGGCTAAACCATTAAACCGATTTTAATTAAATTTAATACGCATATGAGCAAAGATTTGCATATGGCCAAAATATTAAAATGAGGGATAAAAGATTGCACTAAAATATGTCCTCCGCTGATGAAGTCGCGGGTAAAATAGGCTGAGGCGTAATTTATGGTTTGTGAAGTTGCAAGCGATAGCTATGTTTAATATAGCTTCTCTGAGCACAATCAGCTTTTAAAATAGTATGTTACAGATGATGAGTAGCGATGGATGTTCGATTATGTTTTCTTTTTTCTTCTTCTTTCTTTACATATGACCTTTATTGCGTCAGGCACAATACGCAATGTATTGTGGTGAAGAGATACATGAGAGCTTCTTTGCTTTATGGATTCAAAGCTGAGAAAAACCCAAAATAAAGACACCAACAGATTACATATATATTACATGCAAACACTCACATTGTAATGACCTCAAAACTGAATTATAAACGCGCGCACTACTTGACAGGCAGGCGTCTGGCCATCTGTCATTCTCAAAAGAAAATGAGCCTGATAAGATGGTAAGACGTACATAATAGATGTTGTAGGTGCGTCTTTGTATTGTGGCCGAGGTGTTAGGTTCATTGCGTAAGTCCGGACCGAAATATGACACTATCATTTTCGCTGGAGGAATAGGTGAGGCGCTAACTTAATAATAAAATAATCCACAGCTCAGCTATAATAGTAGAATATTTGGAAATACCACAATATTGTTGGTAGGATTTTGTTTAAATTTGGTAGATTTTAGAGTTACGTTGGTCACACTGCTGCTTGACCCCGATCCAAACCGGCACTACCTGAGTCATGGCCCATCAGTCGGCACACGAGCACATGCGATCTGTATCTACTTGTCAATTATTGGGGTCATGCATGATGCCGACATCGAGTCATATATCTTCCAAGACCATTTTAGGAACCTGACGTTTTTGTTGTAAATGCCTTAAACATCGTTTTCGGACAGCTACTATATTTTTATTGAAAGCCAAACTTGTGTGTTACAAAACATAAATTAATGTTTTTTCTTCAGCCACCATAACTTCGGTGCTCGCTAGTGTCGTGTTTCAGTATTGGGGCAAATGGTAAACAGTAAATTACTTACGCGAGAACCTTGTGATTCCAGCTTCAGGTTGGCAAAACATCGTTAACATATTGGATGTTTATAAGCAAAGTGAATTTGTTATTTTTAGGAAATTCTTTCCTGCTTTTAAACTTCAGAAATATCCGAAAATTACATTTTATTTTGAATGAGAACGATAAGTAAACAAAAAGACTTATGCTCTGATGGTAGGCATGCGTTAAATGAAGAACATTGGTAATGATGTTCTCAACATGAACAACACCCCGTGTTGGTCGCCGTTTATTTGTTCGATGCCTTTTGCCATAAAAAAATAAACATAAAAACAATAAGCATAAAGTGACCAAATAACTTGGAATCCAGAATGTAGAGAAATGTTTCAACGTACAGGTCATCTTGCATATACATGCATATTTTCACAAACAGACTAATCACACTCGAGAAACTTTCTTTCCCAGCGGTTGTCGGTTCTGCGAGCAATGTGGCCTGCCCATTGCCACTTCAGCTTGCTGACTCTCTGAACTATGTCGGTTACTCTCGTTCTCTTGCGGATCACCGAATTAAGGACCATAATAACATAAAGACTAAATCGACCATAATAACATTTTATGTTATTTAGACTACAAGTTATAAAAATTATAAATTGGTACGCGGGCGAAGCCGCGAGTGGAAGCTATTATTCATTAATTTACACCCAAGCAAAAAGGCAATTAATTAACTAATGTCGAAATATTTTCGGTGTTAATTTAAACGTCAATAATTGAGAGGCCTCTTTAGGATCACGTGGTGATTTCATTTAATTTGATATATTTAAACACTTTAACGGAACGAAATATATTTTACGGAGACAATTTGGTGTTCATTCTGTTGGCATAAACTAGATTAAACTGAATAAAAATGAACTTTAGGGCATTTCAATTACATTTACTGTTCTACAAAGTAAACGCAACTTATTTTGCTATTGTAAACGCTTTCCTGATTTAATATCGACATAAATCTTAACAGACGCACAATTAATATAATTAGAGATACTAATCTAATATCTGAACTACAAAACTTACGACTTAGAAAAATGAAGGCACAATATGTAATACACTTAATACAAAACAAAAAGGAACAAATAAAATCAGACTATGCGCTAAAGAAATATATCCCAATTTACGTTGTGAGTTGTATCGTACACCCGCGGGAACACTCGCCACCGCCTTCTTTTTTAACATTTTCAATGTTCTGAAATTCGCCCTTCTACAGTTTTATCATAAGTTTATTATTTTAAATATTAACAATTTTTATTTATTATACAAGAGGAGGCAAACGAGCAAGTGGGTCACCTGATGGAAAGTTATCACCGCCGCCCACGGACATCCGCAACACCAGGAGTATCCACAGATGCGTTTGCCGACCGTTAAGGAATGAGTACGCTCTTTTCTTCAAGGTTCCTAAGTCATAATTGTTTGGGAATACTGCCCTCGGTAACTGACTCCACAAAGGTGTTGTGCGAGTTAAAAAATGACTTCGGAATCGCACAGTTGTAGATCGCCACGCATCAAGATGGTGGGCATGATGCCTTAAACTCATCTGACTGAACTGAACAACTGAAATCAGCGGCTGCAATTAAACCAAACAGCTCCTTAGAACATTTCCCATGATAGATGCGGTAGAAAAAATGACCTTAACATTCTTCATTTTTAATTTGACAGTATTAACTCATAACTTAGGTGTAGTTACGCGCTAATAGAATTGCTACCTCACTTACAAATAAGCACATTAATTGGTATGAAGGATGAAACTCAAGAGGCTTCCAAATTGCGAAAACAGCAATAAGAACACAAAGTACAAATATCTCCCTCCATGCATAATTAGTAATTACACATACGTACATACTTCTCAAACATTTTTCTAATTTTTATTAATAACTAGGGGTTTACGGTTGCCACTATACCATCGTCCAATAATTATTAAACAATACTTTGCTAGCGCGAAGAATATTTTTGTCACAAATTTACCAAAACTAGTGGTCGCACATTGGTAGAAATTCGGCCATAATAAATTATAATATCTTGTTGATAAGAACGCCATCTTCTTTTCTCAAGACCAACTACTTTGACTCCAAACTTTTTAGTGCGCCATCTGTGATATTTTAATTTGTTTGTGTGTGTCAAATGCATGGTAGTGTGGGTAATGTTTAATTTATTGATTGAATGTTATAAGCATTATTATTGAAAAATATTAGCGTACTGCGCTTCTCCTACACGTAAACTACACGTAAAAAGTGGTCCAAAGTTTTGGCTTCACGTATGAATATATAGATATTCTGAATTATGACACTATTTTTTACTGCTGTCATCGGCAACCCGGACGCATAATACGTAAGTTACATAGTCTATCTAGTGGAAAGAAAAACTTTCAATGAAGCCGCAAAAGTACACACATGTTAGAAGTTTTACTTATCTTTCACAGTTTACAACAATTAACAAATTTAAAACTAGCCTGAACTGTGAGACGTGGTTGAAAAGTTTTCACCTCACGATTCTCGTTCAAATTGCTTTCACCTTCGTGTTAGCCGGAGGATATCTTCAATCGAAGTAATATTGCAAGCACTTAATACGCTGGTGTGGCTAGTTTATTTTATGCATTTTATGAGATGGTTAGCCTAAGCAAAGGCCCGCTAACACTAGCACCACGTAGTTTACATTTAATAGCGTGCCGTATTTTTACAGCGTGATGAGGCATAGCAAAGTATATTTTAAATACCATGTATTTTGTGGCATGGTTAGCCAATGCTTGCCCGTTAACAGTCGCACCACGTTATTTATATTTAACTAGCAACCCGTGCCAGCTTCGCACGGTTATGAAATATACATATAAACCTTGTTTTTAAATCACTTTATCTATTAAAGAAAAACGAATCAAAATCCGTTGCGTAGTTTTAAAAGATTTAAGCAAAAAATGGGACATAGGAACATAGGGACAGAGAAAGCGAAATTTTGAATATACTATGTAGTGATAGTGTATTGTGTATCTTACAGCGCGATGAGACATAGTAGGGTGCTGATTATGTACCTCAGTTGCCAACACAAAATGGAAAAGTGTACATCAAATAGCTGTCAAATAACGTGTTTTATATTTGCTATCTCCAGTGACCAACAGAAATACAATAGAGATAGCAAACACACATGACGTCATTTGACAGCTATTTGATGTACACTTTTCCATTTTGAGTTGGCAACTGAGATACCTAATAAGCACCCTGGCCGCTGAATGGTCAAGCTACGACAAAAGGTTGATACATGCTCGTCTGCAGGTCTACTATCAATTGTGCCAAAGGTATTGTTTGAGTTTGGTGGCAGCAAACTCCGTAGTTAATCGCCCCAAGCGATATAAAATCTTTAGTTATTTATCTCAAGTTACAAATATACACAAATGACAATTTTAGAAAACAATCATTATTTAACTGAATACAATATCGTATATACAGGACTCCTGTATATATCCTGATATTGGTATGTGGTATAACTTACAGCGTTGTGAGCCGCGGTAGTGCGGTGAGCGCGTGGGCATGCAGCTGCGACAAAGGGTTGGCACGCAGCTCAAGTCTCGTGAGTCGCGCACACGCTTGCAAACCCGCCGTCACTCTCTCCACGCGGTTGTTGCCCACTGACCTATGGAACAGAAGAAGTATTAGTGCGATTTCATAATATGTACTAACATATTTGTAAGTTGATAACCAATAAATACCATAATACCATAAATTGACAAGGTAAATGCGAACTCCAGCATGGGTACAGATAATTCTCGTCGTTCTAGTAAATGTCTCGCGCCACTCATCTGTCATACTCCTGCCTGTTCTTTTGAATTCCACTGTGTGAGAATCAATACCCGTCATAAAAATGCGACTATTTATTCTCTCTGCACATCCTAAACTTGCTGAACGTAAGGAGATAATATGAAGTGGTAAAGGAGTAATAATACACTATTTATTTCGATACCTCTTAAGTATAAAAAAATATTCAAAACACGATTCGGTAGTTTTCAATATATTACAAACTTTTAGAAAGGTAAATAACTTTTAGTCGAGTGGAATACTAAAATGGACGATTTTACGCAAGAAAGAACCGTCCCTAAATATAACTTGTGAAAATGGATTGGAAATAAAATAAGACTCCAGTACGTGATTTGATCTTGTATGTTGTGTTACATTTTTTATTACAACTTAAAAATATATCTTTTTTCGCTTATTTTGACACTGACATTGTGTTATGCTTCGGATCATTACAGTATTTATACCTATATATTATAAAATTGAAAATTTGCAATAAAAATCCGAAGCGATAGAATTAGACTATTGTCACGTTGTGGGTACTTATAAAGAACATTCCATAAGAACCACCAACGTTCCTAGAAAAACAGAAAAACAACGCATCGTACGATGTCCCCTCTTACACCCCCTCCCCGAGATTTGAGCGCGACGTATAAAAGCCCAACAAACACGAGGCGTCACTTCACATTCGGACCTTACGAGCGAGGACGCCTTTGCAACAATTACTAGTCATATAAGGCTACAGTTAGCCAATAAACTTAAAAATAAATAATAAAAAAAAGAAACCTAAATGTCTTAGGGTCCTACGGTAAGGCTAACTACTCTAGCCCTACCATTGTCTAACAAACCTGCAAGAGATCGGACCACATTAACTCCCTCTGGTTGGAACAACGCACAGCAATCTGGTTGGAACCACATTAACTCCCTCTGGTTGGAACAACGCACGGCAATCTGGTTGGAACTTCGTCGGGGGTTGCTCCGAGCGTTAAACAAGGATCCACCAAAGTTAAGGCTCTCTTTCTCTCTTTACCTACCATATATCAATTATAAGGTTTCCCAAGAACCTACGACCTACCACCAATTAAATGGTCCATTGATTTGGTGCAATACAGATTCTTTCTTTATGACATTCTTTTATTTTTTTTCTCACGCAATTCTTGTGTAGACCTCCTCAAGGTCACACTATCAGTATGATATCAATTATCAGTATGAAAGTACTATCATTTATGTGGTAAAATACAATACAACAAAAAAACAAAAGCCCTGCGCCATCTCACGAATTTTCCTTCAGGTCAAGTGTCCTGACGCGAGTTTAGAAGTTTTTACTTATTCCAAAAAAAGAACGCAATGCCGCTAAAGAAGTTTTCACTTCAATAAAAATTCCGCATCTAAATCGGTTTATTCATTTAGGAGTTATGGTCTTCATGGCAGACACACACACACGTCTTTTTTCTATCGGGGTCTAGAAACAGAATTCATTGTTATAAGACTTAGCTAAATAAAAGTGAATTAGATGTTATTTTCAACCGACTTCGCAAAAACTGAGGTTCTTTCGTGCTTTAAAGGATGCTTCTATTGGTTTTGCAATTTTTAATGCGTTCGTTTATTTCAAACAGAATACATAACATTAATAATTAAGCTCATGAAAACTTCAAAAACCGTACCTAATGAAATATGTCTTCGCGATTGGATGATAAGTAATTTTTTTTTGAAAGATAGCAAATGGTTCCGAAATGGTCTCTTATAATTTTACTTATTTATTTATTTAAAATTCATGTACTATATTGTACAAAGGTGGACTTAATGCTGCATGGCATTCTCTACCAGTCAACCTAATTTTATTAGAAAAAATAATTAAATGGGATGCAAAGAGAAAAAAAACAATAACTTTACATTTGCAAACACATTTCAACAAAATTTTTGGTAGCATAATCAAATACATAAAAATACATATATACCAACAAAAACACTGAGCATGATATAACAAAATGTTACACGAAAAATACGTATTCTATAATATTATACTACTAATATATATATATTAGTGTATATTAGTAGTTCGTAGAGTAGATATATATATATACAAATACACATACATACGACACAAATAAACATCTATATAAATACATACAAAAATTATCAACATTCTTCTAGTAGTATTTGAGTTACATTTAATAATGCATAAATTTTATACTTATTCTTGCGATCGCATTAATTATGATGTCGTCAAGTTAAGTGAAAAGTTATGCACTATTAAGTATAACTAAAAAAACACTAGACGTATCATTATTTTATTTTGGTAGTACATCGGAATTATGAGCTCTTTCTAAAAAGTACCATCAAAATAGAGTGGCTATTGGTAGAGTAATCGCGCAACAAACATACAAAATCAAATCAAATTGAGGAACTTCTTCTTTCTTGGAATCGGTTAAAAACATTAACATTGTTTTTTTGTATTAAACAAAATTAGTTTTTGTTTGTTTGTGATGTAATTTTAAAAACAACATTCACTACACTCGTATCAAAAATACTTACAGGTCTTCTAGTAGCGGTAGTAGGTGTACAGCAGTTGGTAGTTCGCTCAGCAGGTTGTCTTCAAGCCTCCTGTTGGACAAAACATAGTTGAAAAAATAGAGAGGAAAAAGAAGTGCTTACAAGAGTAGTTAAATTAATTATAAATACCTCTAAAAATACTCGAACTGAGCTATCTGTTCATTAAATACGCAAATATATGCCTGATTTATTTGTAATTAATGGCTGACGGAAAAAGAGGGGTGTTATAAATTTGACGTGGCTGTGTGTGTTTTAATTTTAGGGTTATTAGTCATAGTAAAACAAGCCCAGAACTGAAATGCGTTGACCTCTTTAACTACGTGACTTTGTCTTGATGAATTGTACTTTCATATGCATTCTTTATTTTTACAAAAAATCACGAGGAAGTTTCAATAGGGTTGGTACGAAAGCTCGGTGTAGAATAGACCAAAGAGTATATAAATACTACGTATAATAAATACTACGTAGGTTGGACTTCCATAGATACATAGCAAACCCGAATTTGTATAAAGTTTACTTGAAAAACTATAACCCGTATAATTTGAAAGTAAGTCTAAAGGCATTAAGATATGAGGCAACTAGTGACATATGATTTGGGACCCGAATTTGTATAAAGTTTACTTGAAAAACTATAACCCGTATAATTTGAAAGTAAGTCTAAAGGCATTAAGATATGAGGCAACTAGTGACATATGATTTGGGCGAATAAAAAACATAGCAATTTTTTTTTGTTTATGAAAGTTGCGACAGACTGGAAAAGACCATCTGCCGTTCGTAGAGTGTTATGCCGATACTCGCCTTTTGCGAGCTGGTAAATAGGTAAGTTGGCAAGTTTGAGTTAGTGTTGTATGTTTATTTGTGCATTATTTTCACAATTGTATTAGCTTGTATTTAATACGTTGTTTGTCATTTTTTATGGTGTTATAGTGATTTTCTCAGGTAAAACCTCGAAATCTAGGGCATTTTGAGACCAAATCTAGTGGATTTTTTTCTGCGAGGTGGCATCACTGAAGCAATTGCTAATAGAGCGTTTTGCCTTCGCTTTGCAATTTTTAATCAATTGTTTTGTCATCAATACTGAAGAAATTTTATAAATTTTTAAAGAAAGAAAAAATTTCGCCCCAGCAGGATTTGTACCTGTAACCTTTCGTCTCAAGCCGACGAATGCTCTAACCAATTGAGCTAATGAGGATTCAAGTCCCGTGGCGAAATTTTTAATTCCTTTCTAATCCGTTAACGTTACTGGGTTTGTCTATCTCTTTATTAAAAAATCTTAATTGGGACAAAATGTTTTGTGATATTGGTGACGATGTAAAGGAAGCACTGAAAAAGTTTCGCTTTTAGAAACACACTTCAAACGCTGCACTTCTACTTTTAGTTTGTTTAATTATATCACTTATTTTTTTAAACCCCGACGGAAAAATCCAATTATATCAAGTATACAGACAACTACCGCTTTATAAAGCTTGTTATTTAGCTTGACGATGCTGTTTACTTCCAAAATGAAGTAATAAAAACGTATTCATACAATTAATAAACAGAATAATGTTAGAGTTTTCTAGTGTTTTAGGAAGATGGGTCAGTTTGTTAATTTCTTTGAAGGAGCACAAAATCAATAATAGGAAGTATTTAGAAATAAAATAATATAAGTTATTCGACGGTCAAGCCGCTTGGCGTCAAACTTAACTTCTTGAGTTACACATTTTTTTGATATTTTTTAAATCTGTTTATTTATTTATATTATTAAGTGAATAAGTAGTTTCACGCCCATATACCCGAAGATGTAGGCAGAGAGACAACTAAGTCCTATATAGTGACAGGTGGCAAGCCTATCACCAACCGGGCACATATCCAATCTCGGGTAACTTTATTTTAAATAGATAATATCTATTTTTTTGTTTGGACCTAGGAATAGAACCCGGGACCTCAAGAAGTCAAGTCCATCGCCGGACCACTAAATTTATTTTTTCAATGTAAGTTTTATTTATTTGTCTAATTGATTGGAAATATTAGGACAACAGTTTTCGCTTAGTCACCGAAGGTCAACGGATGTATTAATTTTATAGGTAATAGGAAATACGTTCGTCTATTTGTACATGACATTGGCGAAATACACCGATAAGGAAAAAGGACAGTCGTTCCAAAGTAGTGAGGTCACAGTTGTTTTCCCAATCTACGGCCACTCGACACGAGATGGCTCGGATATTTTCTCAGGAAATGTATCGTCAGGTAGGTCAGGGTTAGGGTTACCAGAGCTTGAATTTTAAAACCCGGTAACAATGAGTATTAAATCGTGATGTCTTTTAATAAAAATAAATTAGGTACGTATACATTTTACATTGGTTGTTTACGGTAGACAGGGTTAAATTTATAGTTTTAAAATGTTTGGTAATAAATAATTTAACCAGTTATAAATATAAATTATTGACTTAAAGTTAAAGTAGGTATATGTAATTAAATAATGTTTTTTATAAATATTGAAATATTTGCACACCAAAATGTGGTAGAATATGTTGATATAATTAAATATTTTTGTAACATCTCATTTACACACATATTTCGCAAATAAATAATTTTATTTCTTTCTTTCAAAAACGATGGGTTTTAATTCAGCGGTCTTTGTTTGTATGTTACGTCTTTACATTTTTTGTTGTTCCGCGAATTAGGTTGAAATGTAGGTATATTCTAGTTAACTATTCAATTTTACTGAAGCAGGGTTTGCACATGAGTGAAATAATATTTATTTTATATTTTTTAAGCTATGTTATACAGCTTTACTACGGTTCTTATATACTGCAAATGACTCCATCTAACCTTATGACTTTACAGCCAATTTTGTAACATCACTACTTAGTATAAAACAAAGTAGCTTTCTCTGTCTCTATGTCCCTTTGTATGATTGAATCTTCGACATTGCAACGGATTTTCATTTGGTTTTTTAAATAGATGAAGTGATTGAAGGGGAAGGTTTATATGTACGAGTATATTTAATGCGATGCCGGGGCGGGCTGTATATATGAAAGAAAGACGTGTTAATCAAACTATTTATAACTCCAGAACGGCTCAATCGATGTGGCTGAAAAATGATAAGAAGGTAGCTTAAAACTAGTAGACTGTTAGAAAACTAAGAAAAACCTACCGTCATAACGTGTTCCGGTTTGGAGGGTAAGGTAGTCGGTAAATTTACTTTGCTCAAGGCCTAACATCCTGGCCTCAGGTTGGCAACGCACCATTTCTATTTTTGGTGTCTATGGGCGGCATGAATTTCTTACCATCAGGAAATCCGTCTGCTTGTTTGCCTTCCAATATCATTAAAAAAAACAACATTTTAATTTTGGCCATGCCAGTTGACCCGTTCAATGAAATGTAACAAATTTCGCCGGAACAGTCAGCTAGTCTAATGATATAATAGTGATTTGTTATTATTTCTTAAATGTTGATCCGTGTCAGGGTCCGCCGAGTAGAATAGCCACTTTACCAGATAACTCGTAAGCCGTTACTATAATGACTGTCATGGTCTGTTCCTAACGGAAGGGTAGCTGGTAGATTCGCAAAGTATATGGCACAGTACACAATATAATAATATAGCACAATACAATATCAACAACAAAGAACAGCGACGCACCTATTACATCTATGGTGTCTATAGGCAACGGTTGCCTCTTACCATCAGGAGACCCGTGTGCTTGTTCGCTAAACTCTTACATACATAAAAAAGTGAAATGGAACATATTCCATCGTTTTAGGTTCCTGTGCGCGAGTTAAAAAATGCAGTTGCTATTTACGGGATTTATAATGAAAAAGTATTTTAAAAAATCATAAAAATCGAATGTCTGTTCTTATTTGTGGATTTGTTGCCAACAATTTTTAGAAAGAATAAAAATTGGTCTACTAAAATCTAAACTTAAATCTTTCTAAGTTTTAAGTTTTAGGTAAACTAATGCTTAGTTTTATCTAAGTTTTAGGATAAGTACAAGTGTTAACTACAAAAAACGTGTGTATCTAAGTTTTTATGTGAATGTTAAATGTGTAGGCGTATTTTTAAAAAGAAGTATTTTTAGCTTTAAAAAGCTTCATTTTTTACGGGTGCCGGAAGCCCACGCACTTTGTATTATTTTAAACTTGATTAACCCTTCACAAAAAGGTTTGCTTATAAGGCTGGAAGTAGCATAATTAAATTTCCGTTTGATTAGAAAAGGCACAGAAGATTTTGAATGTTTTTTGGGTGATGATAGTTGGCCCTTAACAACACTTAGATCAACTGCTTTTCTGCGAAACAGTTTATTACACTGTGATGTAGTCGTTAGGTAGTTAATTTTTTCTACGACTCGTTTAGTACCACAGTTTTACTTATGCCTGCCGGCATAACATCAATGTTCGGAACTGTCGCATTCCAGTTTCGAAGGTTAGGTAGCTAGTAAACTTATTAACGCAAGATGTTTAACTTCTTTAAGTCCCGAGTTCGACCCCGGGTCGGACAACAAAAAAACTAGAAAATGTGCATTTTCAATTTTCTAATAAAATTAACTTTGTCCGGGATTGGATATGTGCACGGTTGGCGATAGGCTTGCCATCTATCACATTGTAGGACTTAGTGTCCGGCTAGCCATGGGTGATCTGGTTGTGCCTTTGCCGGGATATGGGCGTGAAGATACTAACTTACTGTTACTTATGTTTAACCCTCCAGTCTGAGTTTACAAACATGTATTTCTCATGAACAGGAAAATGGCTTAGAATCTTTTAAAAATTCTCAAAAATATAAAAATTGACTCATAATCTATATATATAAAAGAAAGTGGTGTTAGTTACACTATTTATAATTCAAGAACGGCTGAACCGATTAGGCTGCAAATTGGTGGGGAGGTAGTTTAGAACCGGGAGAAGGACATAGGATACTTTTTATTCTGTTCAATTGTGAGGAAACTGGGAAAAACAACATTTTAATTTTTCCCATACAAACTGAATGGGCGGAACGAAGTTCGCGGGAACAGCTAGTATATTTTAAAAAGTTGTAATTCAATAATACATATACTCGTATTTGTAAAACCATAATAGCTATGATATCTAAATATCACAGCTCTTGCCGTGAAACGGATTTCTGGTAATCAGTCCACAGAGTAAGTACACAAGCACCATTACCGTGACAAATAGTAAGCTTCCAGGAGCTCCGACGCCCTTTGAGGGTGGGGAGGAAATATTGCGAAGACCGGGGACGTAAGATACGCTAAATGTTGGTGCTTAATCAAATAAACCTTATCAAGGATTATCCAGAGATATTATTTCACCCTTGAGATGTTCCACTAGGCGGTAGTGTACTTTGTAGGTAGTTGGGATTGGTACCGTCTTATTTATTTTAGTTAAAACATTAGCGCTAGCCACGTCATGTTCCATGTTGAGATGTAGGGTGGACATATAGCTAAAATTGCCGGTTATTATATCGATGGAGAGCCCTCTTCTCGTACGCTGTTTTAGTTTTAATAGTTTTCTTGTATGAAAACTGAAGCTCAAGAACAGCCTCTTCGACTCAGATATTTCTTACGGCTAAGACAGGACATTTGACCAGACGTGTAAATATATTCAGAATACATATTTGTAATGACAATTTAACTCGTATAGTGCGAACGTTCAAGCATAGTGGTCCAAGTAGGACAGCAGTTGGCCATCTTGCCCATTTATTGGTACATATACATTTATGGCAACACGTGTGTGTTTTAAGATTAGTCTGGTTAGTTGAACGACAAATAGTACGATATCTGCTACAAATCTCCTCGAAATCGATCCACTCGCTAAGAAGTTATGATGTTACAGACACACATACAAGCACCACGCACCACACCAAACCAAAACTCCCATTTATATTATATCGGGGGTTAATAAGTAAGCATATTAAGTTATAAATGGAGTAATAGGGATCCCGGAATTCTCTGGATCTTGGTAACCTGATTAATACTACCAGAGGCCGTAAGATAAGCTCAATGTTGGTGCTTTATCTATTCATTCACTTGTTTTAACGAAGACCACAAAAAGTTTATGTTTCACATTCGATACATTTTTTTTAAATTTTTTTTAAGACATTGGAAGGCAAACAAGCAGACGGATTTCCTGAGGGTAAGAAATTCACGCCGCCTAGAGACACCAACGGTTGTAATGGTGCGTTGCCAACCTGAGGCCGGGATGTTAGGCCTCGAGCAAAAGTAGGTTTACCGGCTGCCTTACCCTCTGAACCGGAACACGTCATGCCGTTATGGCGGCAGGAATAGGTAAGGCGGTGGTACCAATCCGGGTAAACTCTTCCATCTAGTAAATGCATCAAATAAAATATCTATTCATTCATTCAGCTCTAAGATATTCTTTATTAGATAATAAGATATTCTATATTAATATCTTTTCGTTTTTGTAGATGGGCCTGATTGTCTGAAAATACCATGTAAAAAAGTTACATAGAAAGTTTTAGCACCATCGTGAATGAAAATGGTCGTAATTTTTTCATTATTATTAAATTTCGTGTTTATAATGAGTGAAATCGGTTAATTTAGGCGGGAATTATATTAATTTTATTCAGTGAAAGTGCACAAATGAAATAATCATGAAGAAATTGGTGTATCGTCTATTTCTTTGCCAACGTCAAATCTCACTAGATGAGCTTGAGTAACGAAGCCACCGCTTTACTCAAGACCCTGACCTGACATGACTTTGTACATAGTGACTAATGACTGTATAAGAATTAATAATTTCTAACTTGATATTGACAAAGTAAGTCGTGAAAAAACGATTGAAAGTCATGTCTTTCGTAAATTGGATTTCCAATAAAGAGATAATGAAGAAAGCAAATGCGATAAATTGAGTTTAGTAGATCATAATGAGGTTAATAATAGTTTTGAGACCAGCAATCTACCCTGATGGTATGTATTGTATTATCTAAGTAATCTGTCTTTTTATAAATTTTTATTTTTTAATATTTCATAAAAATAAGGTAGCTTATGTTCATTAGGGATAATGTTGGCTTCATAAAGTAAAATATTTTTGCTTTCAAATTGGTCAGTTCAATACTAACAAAACCGAAGTTTTTCTCTTTGTAACGATATTCCATACGTCATACCGATAACAGTGCCACCTACCGGGTTCGATTGTATTTTTTAAATAATCCAGGAAACCATCATAATACCCCAACATAAAATTATATAAAATTTCGACCCAATTGGTTCAGCCGTTTAGAAGTTATGTGAAAAAGATAAGTAAGGTGGTGTAATTTTTACTACCCCTTGTCTTATTACTCATTTTCTCATAGGAATGAAGTATTTTCCAGCGGTAAAAAGTAGCTTATGTTATGCTTCTAATGGTAAAAAAATACTAATTCAATTGTTCCAGGACTTAAGGAGCTTATTCAATAAAAACAAACAAACGATTTTTTTCTCTTTATAATATAATATAAGAATAGAAGGAGAGTTTTGAAAAACATAACAGGTTTCATTTTTTAGTCTTTTTAAGACAAAAAACAGCGAACAAGCATGTGGCTCTCTTGATGGTAAGAAATTACCGTAGCCTACATAAACCATTGCTGTTATTGGTGTGTTGCTATCTTGTGGCCAGGGTGTTAGGCCTAATATGTGAGTCTACCGGCTACCCTACCCTCCGGATCGGAACATGATGCCGTCATTATAGCGAAAGGAATCCCTATCTAGCCAGATTTCTTTACAGCACTCTACCACCGTCCACCAGTGGTCTTGTTGGTAATTACTCATTTAATCCTTGTTCGCCTCTTGCAAGCTGTCAGACAGGACGGCTAATGATCTATTCTACACATAGGACTCGGACCAACACGGTACTTTATTTATTTATCCATGATGAGCAAGCATCAGCTACATGTGAAATTCAATTATTTTCATTACGTTATAATCCGATTTAATAAAGTAAGTAGTAGTAATAAAGTAGGGCTTTTAATAGCTCGAAATAGTCTTAAGTCAGTCATAGTCAACAGAAAATTATGTCAAGGTCTTAGGTTAAAAACGGTGGCTTTCTCACTAAAGCTCATTAAATGAGATTTGGCGGAGTCGACAAAATACACGATACACGGGTGCACGGATAGGCCGATTACGCTATTTTTTGTAGTGTCAATTGTCAAAAGAAGGTTCACATGAAAGAAAAAGAATATACATTTTGTGGAACATTACAAAATTTAAGAAAACGTAACGTAAATAGAAAATTTTACATAATTTTCAGCAGATTTAACAGGGTAACTTTTGTCGGGTCATAGTATGGGAACTAGCTGGAATTGAACAAAATTATATAAAATGCCACTATACTTAGCTACTTTAATTCAATATGTATATAAAATTAATTAAGACAAAGCTGCGCCTATCTTTTTTCTCTACTCCGCAAAAACTCCACCCGTTGTAATTGCCCGATTTTTTCGAAAGATCGTATCGAAGATGGAAATAAAACTTTTCTATAAAACGAAGTGCCAATAATCATAATCCAGTCCACTTTAAGAGAATACACAGGAAAACAACATAAGCCATAGAGCTGAAGCCTCGGCGCTTCCTGGATCATGGGGTGGTTAATAGTGCGGAGACTAGCGACGTAAGATACGTTCAATGTAAGATACTTAATCAATCCGATTATTCATGTTTAATAACGATCTTTAAGAGATATGATTCATGCACGATACTGTTTGTTTATTCAGCACTCGATCCTCCAGTTTAATTCCCAACGGGATTTGTATTATGAACATCGATGCCTGTATTTCCGAGCCTGGAAGTTTATTCAGCATGATGTAATGTGTCTCGTCTCCACAGAATATTGTTTCGTTAGCCAATGTCTATACACTTTGACTAAAAACTTGTCGTTCATGTGCAACCCTCCATTTAAATGAATAAAAAAAAACTGTAAAAAAGGTTAGCACACATTATGCGTGAATATTTAGCGAATAATAATTATTAGAATTTATTGCTCCTCTTTCCAATCTATACATATATAATGAATTCCCGTTTCCCTTGATCATCACATCACGCGTGAACCAATTGACGTTTTTTGTTGCTTTAGTTTTAGTCACTATAAGGTTCTTATGAAGAGAAAACTTTCGATAAATGCAGGAAAATAGGAAAAATATTACTTTAGATACCATTCAAACTTTTATTAGTTGTTAATGTCAAGCGATAGGAAGTTCACCGTACTGGATATAAATATAATATAAAGTGTTTAAAATATTGCTACTGTATTTACATAATTTATTTTGAAAAGAGGACATTAAAACTCCCCCTAAGTTTGTTTCGCAGGATCTTCTTAGCATGTGGTAGGGTTACTCTTGAATCTCGATTTTATGCAAATTATATCATTTTAGGTACACTTGAACACAGTTCCAGGGTTTTTAACATTTAGTTTCAAAAGAATTCAACGAATTGAACAAAATAATTTATTGCTTATGAGTAACTAAATATCAATTATTATGAGCTAGTATTGAGTTCAAGAGTGCTTAAATTGACATATCTGATTCCAACTTGCAATATTGCATAAATCGAGTTTCAAGAGTAATAAAAAAGATCCTACCTACTGCAGCAATATTTTAGCTTTGTATAGACACGTCGCAAGTGCCTAAAAAGTAAGTGTTACTAGTAGTACTCGAACTCGTATTCGATTGTCTATTCTGTTTATTTTCGCGTGTTCATCGCATCAGGCCTGTAGTGTATTCTCCAAACAGGATTTCATCCAAAACTGGAAAATAAAATCGGATTTGTGACATTTGGTAGGTACTCTTTAACGCAATAATCACGCCATATCGGAAATGGATTTAGTGAATTCCCTTGGAACTAAATGAGAGCGAAAAACTGTCCATTTTCCAACCTAATAAACATTTTTAATTCTTTTTTGTTTTGTTACTTATTGTTAGGAAAAGAAAAAAAAGGCAGGAAAATTGCAGGGAAAGTGGAAAAAACAATACTTTATTTTTTTTGCGTATCAACTACTAGCTGCCCGGCCTCTGTCTGTCTAGGCTGTCTGCTGTCTGCCTTTCTGCCTCGCTTCGCTTCGGTAAGCGCGCATGGCTTTGCTACGCTTCAACGATATTTAATTTTGCGCCCGGAGTTTTTAACTTTTTGATAACTCATTAGTTGTTAATTTTTTTCTGATAGTGTAAAAGGCAATTTTGATCTAAATTACACGCATAACGTATCTAACAGATTTATTTGATTAAGGGTTAATACTGTATTCTTAAATATATGTTCTAAAGTAACCCTTCATTTTACTGTTTTAAGTAAACGCAAAAGCGGGTATTGTGAATTATTCTTTAAAGATAGGCATGTACCACCGCTTACTTTTTTTGAGAGTTCTATCTATAACAGCGACTCGCCCGGATTGGTACCACCGCCTTACCTATTCCTGCCGCCATAACGTCATGACGTGTTCCGGTTCGGAGGGTAAGGTAGCCGGTAAAATTACTTTTGCTCGAGGCCTAACATCCCGACCTCCGGTTGGCAACGCACCATTACCACCTTTGGTGTCTCTAGGCGGCGGAAATTTCTAACCATCAGGAAATCCGTCTGCTTGTTTGCCTTCCATTGTCATAAAAAAAAAATTCAGAAGAAAGATGATCCCTGTAATCAGTATACTACAAAAGAATCAGCAACATATCACTTGACAAACGGAGAGCGAGCTTAAGCCCCAGCGCTCCCTTGATCACGGGGAGGTGATTAATAGTGGGGAGACCAGTGGAAGATACCCTGAATGTTGGTACTTAATCAAATCATTTGAGCGTTCAAGAACCATTCATCATCATATATTATGTTCCACGCGTGATACTGACCGCCTCGTTGATCAACGGGTCGGTGCACGTAATTACGTCGATCATTAGTAAAGCTTAGGTTTGATTTCCATTAGGGTCAATGTGACGTATAGTACTACTATTTAAATTATGCGCTTCACCTTAACAATTTTTACTCTTTTTACACTTTATACTTTTATTTTTGAATTGTCTGACCAAATCTAAATTTAAGCGAAATGATTAAATCTATATACATAAAAATTAAACCCGTTTTTCTTGGTCACGGCATCACGCATGAATGGTTAGACCGATTTCACTAATTCTTTTTTTGTTGTATTTGTCATTATTAGGAGAAGGTTCTTACGGGAAAAAAAAGTTAAGAAAATCTCTCAGAAATATTGAAAAATATACATTTAATTTTGCAGTTCAAATTGAATAGGTACTCATACGTAAGATAGGTCAGCTATACAAAATAAAGTAGTTTCTACTATTCTTCTATCATTCTATCATTGCTACGCTAAGGCGGTACGAAGTTCGCCGGGTCAGCTAGTAAGTAATAAAAACTCTATATAGATATATTTAAAATGCATTCGGATTTCCGAAGCTTGACGAATACAGCCGAAGCGCATAAATTGAATAGTACTACTGTACCTACGTTTGATTACCGATAGGTTTATGTTATATGTACCAATTTTATTATAGCATTTGTTTTTTATGAGATTAGAAAGCGAATAAGTACAATCTTCTGATAGTATATGACAAACGTGGCCTAAAGATATAGTTGTTACAGCTGAGGTGCTGTCCTGGGTATTAAACCCTATCTACAATATACAAGTCTACCAGCTACTTAACCTAATGACGGAGTCACGATAGTGTTGAACACTGTCGTAATAGCGACCAGATTAAATAAGGCGGTAGATCCCTAGCCGGAAAAGTTGGTTTATAAACCTTTACCACTGGTCGTGTTGGTAATTAATAATTATACAACTTATGGTCGCCATTTAAGAGATGCTAGGCAGTGAGACAGTTATATTCTACACCTGGGACCTGGACCAACACAGGGGAGAGCATCAATGACAGTGTGATGAATAAAATTCGTATGTTACTGCGTCTGGGTGTTTGTTAAATTTGATTCGGTATTTATAAATGAACTTGTGTAGCTTCCGGTTTCTATAAATTTGACAAGAGATATTTTTGTTTCTTTATTTTATCCATTCAGTTTTAATATATTTCAAGAAACTATTGTGTCTTATTAGGTCTCCAACTAACTAGACCTTAGTTAGATAACAACTGAAAACAAAATTATTTATGTTAGTTTCACATATTATTATAGTGGTAAACAAAATTTAAAAAAAACTCGGTATTTTTTCTCTGTGATTGTCCACAGCTTGTTAAGATATTTTCGAATAATCGTCGAGCCAATAATTGCTAATGCCGAAATATATTAGATGATTGGTAATTCATTGACAATTTTTTATGAGATATTATGTAATATAACATTAAAAAATATATATATTTTTAAATAAGTACATAACCACTAAGTTTATTTTCATTAAAATATCATTACTTATTGCACTATGTTTCAAGTTTGATAATTTTTAATAAAACCTGGAAAAGTATAAATAATTTATGACTTTCGTATTTATTTATACTAGCCGATCCGGTGAACTTCGTATCGTTTGACATAAACAGCTACTAACAGTTTGTATGGATTAAAACTTTGTATTTCCCCATTTTCCCTGCAATTTCACAGTTTTTATGTTCATAAGAACCGTTTTCTGACGATGACAAACACAAAAAAAAAATATTAGCAAAATCGGTCCATCCTTTCAGGATGTGATGACCACGCGAAATGGGGATTCATTTTATAAATATAAATCGAATTAAGTTACAAGTATAATGTTTCGAGTCGTTGAATAATCTAAAATGTTCTCTCTCTCAAATCTAATTGATCTAAAAAATCTAAATTATCTATAACAAAACGAAGAATATTTAATGATTTAAAATCGAATAAAGAAAAGGGGATTTCGAATATCCTGACCATAAAACGTGACTAACAGTGCTAGGTTTCAAAAACATGTGATTGTGGTTCCGGATAATAAGGAACATCCGATAGAAACGTGACTAAAATTAAAAGACTGATATAGCTCATATCGAACAATGCGAGATTTTAAATCTTGACTTTGTTTCTTGACTTCCATGTCTTTTTTGTTGGTCATAAACTTTGGTTTTCCTGAAATACCTAGTCTAGAAAAGCGGTCAACGAAACCCAATTTTTTGCGATTGTTTGTAAGTCACACACCGACTTGACAAAAGAATTGTGTTTTTTGAAAAAAAAAATTTATAAACCGACTCTAAAAAAGGAGGAGCTAAGGGATTTTGAGGAGGGCTTCTGTGGTCAAGCGGTTCAGGTGTTAGACTTGCTACGTGAGGTCCCGGGTTCAATCCCCGGGTCGGGGTTAGAAAAATAAAAAAATAATTACGAGGTGGTGGTGATATCAGTTTTATCATGACACGACTAGTGGTTGAATTATATTTAAAAGTGTATAAATTCGTACATTGTTAAGTGTAATTCAAAAATTACTACTAGGATGTAGATAAAATGTATGTGGGACCATTTCGAAACCATATTCTAATGTGCCCGGTTGGCGATAGGCTTGCCACCTATCACATTGTGGGACTTAGTGTCTTCGGCTAGTCGTTATTGCCCTGGTTGTGCCTCTACCTACATCTTCGGGGATATGGGCGTGAAGATAATTTTTATATTCTAATGCAATAGTTAGAGTCGGTTTTTGCAATTTTATTGCCCTTAATTATGTTATCGGGGAAGCACTCGTCACTCAAAAGACATCCGTCACTTATAGACACCATAGATGTTACTGGCGTTCGTTATCTTCTGGCTGGAATCTTATATCACACTTACGAGTTTAAAGTCTACCCCATTCACCAGCAAAGAACGAGGCAAGCAGTGACGATATGAGGTCAGGAACAGAGCAGGTGGTAGTACCACTCAGATAGGCTGTTACATAGCACTGTGACCACTTGGTAAACTGGTAGTTTTGTGGTATTGGAAGGTAAACATAAAGACAGATTTCTAATAGTTTTTTCTATGATATTGCAGACGGATTTTCTGATGGTAATAAAATCACGTCGCCTAGAGACACCAAAGGTGGTAGTGGTGCGTTGCCAACCTAAGGCCGGGATGTAAAGCCTCGAGCAAAAATAAGTTTACCGGCTATCTTACCCTCCAAACCGTAACACGTCATGACGTTATGACGGCAGGAATAGGTAAGGTGGTGATACCAATCCGGTTGAGTCGCTGCGGAACTCTACCACCTAGTCAGATGTCACGGTGTTAGTGTGCTCGCCTTTTACGAGCTGCCTGGCAGGAAGGCAGATGGTCTATTCTGCAAATGAGCCCGGACCAACAAGGGGATATGAAAAATAAGCGAGATATCCGAAGTGCTTACGTAGCTCTGCTAATTCGAGAGGGTGATTTTAAGCACCAGCTACTTTTTAATACAGAACACCAAAAAATAAGAGCTGATAAACACTATACGGCCATGGAGCTAGTTATGCTGATATTAATTAAAATTCTACTCCAAAGACAAAACTGCTCAAGGTTCAGAATTCCGATTGGAAAATGCACCGCGGTCTTTGACTTTGACAAGCACGCGCTTCGCATATATGATTTCCTATCTGTATTTTTGGAGTTTATTTTGGAGTGATTTTCATATTTAATAGCCGACCAGCTAAAATCGTTCTACCATATTATATCCGCGACTTCGTCAGTGACAAATAGGTTTTCATATAAACATTCATCTTCCATTATAGTCTTTTGGAGTTTATTTTCTTAAAGTAAGCTATGTTTGAACCCGAGTCTTCAACTATATCTGTATTAAATTTATCCAAAATCGATTCAGCAGTTTAGCCATCAAGCTGTAACAGACAGATTTTCGCTTTTGTGGATTTTCCCAACGGATTGAAATATACTTTAAGACCACACTTTGTGGAACTTTTTGACAGACAACACTTTGGTATAATCATTACATTTTTTAAGTATACGAATCTAAACATGAACTAACAATTTAATTGAATTAACTGAACACAAAATTTGAATAAGCCTCTTGTAACATTATAAATATGTCTATTTGTACGCTTTCTGATGTAAATATTTTGGTACGAAACAGATTAAAACTTAGAAAAGGATTTAGACTGCCTTAAATATAGAACTGGTTCACGTTAAAATATCTTGATACCCGCGCAAAGCCGTGAGCATAGCATTGTTATTATTTTATAATTAACTTAGCTAGCTAGCTGTTTACCAACGACTTTCATCTCCCATCGCAGCTTTTAAGTTTTTTTTTAAATCAGCCTATGTTTTGACTGACTTAAAAAAATCAGCCTATGTTTTGACTCGTGTGTATAACTTTCGGCATAACAAATTTTATCTAAATGGGTTACGCGGTTTAGCCGTGAAATCTTAACGGACTGACAGACAGGTAGACTTGCGCATTTGTAACATTAGTACGGATTTATTAGAATGATTTGTTCAGGAACTGTTTCATCTCAAGTTTGTATAAAAGAAACTGTTCACGTTAGTAATTTATAGCGGCAATCTATTCGTGTCTGACAAAATATAAATAGACGTAACAGATGCACATAAATGGATGTTCTGATAAGGCACAAAACAATCACATCTCAACAACTATCTGGCGTCATATCAGTGTATTGTGAACACAAACAAACTGAGATATTCAGCTGTCGACATAATGCTATTACAGGGACAGGGCCGGATTTGTGGTTTAACCTTTAAGATGTTTATGATATAATTAAAACTAGTGGTCGCCCATTGGTCGAAATTCGATACCTAATAATACTTTTTAATATCTTGTTGATAGGAACGCAATCTTCATTTCTCAAGACCAAGTAGGTACTTTGTTTCCAAACTTTTTAGTGCGCTATCTGTGATCTTTTATCGTTATCATCAATATATTTGTTTGTGTGTGTCAAATGCATAGTAGTGTGGGTAACATTTTATTTATTGATTTGATGTACTTTATAAGCATTATCATTGAAAAATATTAGCGTTCTGCTAATATTTAATTAAAATTCTAAACATAAACTATGAGTGTGCCAGATTTCATAATCCTCCGTTAGCGCAATTTTCGTAAAAAGGGGTCCAAAGTTCTGGCATCGCGTATTAATATATAGATTTGCAAAACCTATCCGTATTGCAGTTATGAACCATTTTTATCATTCAGCTTTTAAATAATCAATATTGAAATCCGTCCATTCGTTTAGGACTTATGATGCCACAGACAAACACACAAATACACGTCAAACTTTCTTTACCTCTCCTCTTTTTTGGGATTACAAATAGAATAATTCACATTATTTCACAATTTATTTAAAAGTAGCTGTTTGCCCGCAACTTCGGCAGAATAGTTACGTTTTTATACAAATTTTCATCCTGTAGGGTTGATTTTTGAAAAAAATTTGCCTATGTTTGAACTCGGATCTTTAGCTATATGCATATCAACTTCATCAAAATCGGTTCAGTGGCTTAGCCGTGTAAGAGTAACAGTGAAACAGACAGACAGGCTTTCGCCTTGATCATATTAAGTAGATACGGATTTAATTAATTTAACATCTAATAGGCGTGAATATCCTTTTTACAATAAATGCAAATATGTAGGAATACAAATTACAGAAAAAGTTAATTAGTTCCATACCTATTCCGTAATTTAATTAAAACCGTAGTTAAGTACGTACACCGTAAAATCAAATGGTTTTTTTCATTTACCTTTATCTAATCTTAAATGTTAACCAACCGGACTAACACGGGGAAAAATATGTATGTATTTTTCCTCGTGTTGGTCCGGGCTCCTTTGCAGAATAGACCATCTGCCTTCCTGCCAGGCAGCTCTTAAAAGGCGAGCATAAACTTGCCGTCACAAGGTGGTAGAGTTTCTCAGCGACTCCCCCAGATTGGTACCACCGCCTTACCTATTCCTGCCGCAGTTCGGAGGGTAAGGTAGCCGGTATACTTACTTTTGCTCGAGGCCTAACATCCCGCCCTCAGGTTAGTAACGCACCATTACCATCTTTGGTGTCTCTAGGCGGCGTGAATTTCTTACCATCAGGAAATCCGTCTGCTTGTTTGCTTTCCTATAACATAAAAAAAAACCACGACAACTCGCCATAAGCGCCATAAGGTAGCCGGTAAACTTACTGTAGCTCGAGGCCTAACATCCCGACCTAAGTTTGACACCGCACTATTACCACCTAGTGTAGTATTACCACCTAGTAGTGTCTCTAGGTGGCGTGAATTTCTTACCATCAGGAAATCCGTCTGCTTGTTTGCCTTCCAATATCATAAAAAAAAGAATGTTTAGATACCCAACAGTTCAGATAGTGCAAAAACAGCTGACAAGGGCTACATGGAAATAAATTACCCCATTGAAGTCGGTTATAGAAATACTTACAAAAATACTTTCCTAGTAAATAAATTGGTAAGGATAATATTTTTTGCGGAATTACTTGTACTGGGATATTGGCCCAAAACTAATGTTAGACAAAAGCTCTACAAATCGCGGTCCGTCCCTGGGGATTTGGGCCGGGTTCGCAAGCGGGATTGGGACAGGGATCGTGTGAAGGCTTAGGCTCGGATCACCGTGGTGGATACTTAACCTTCAAATGATACATGAGGACATTGACCGGAGCTCATTCGATATACACAACCCTAATATCTATTTGTCTTAGTCGGTTTTTTTGTGATTTATTTTGTAAATTTTTCAAGTATGTAATTGCCAAACGTATTTTTATAACGTATTATCCTATCCACCTATCAGCTCATAGGCAGACATAGATTATCTAAATAGCATACACTATCTGCCTTCCCTTCAGGCAGCTTGCAAGAGGCGAGCACGGGTTAAGTAGGTAATTATCAGGTTAGGTATCCGCCTTACCCATTCTCGGCGCCGTCATGTTCTGGTCCGGAGTGTAGGGTAGCCGATAGATTTGCACAATGGGCCTAACATCCCGGCCACAGGGCCACACCGATAACATCTATAGTGTCTGTAGGTCGCGGTCGTCTCATGCGGTTTAGGTACCTACACAAAAGGTTTGAGAAAAGTTGTAAATATTCCTGGTACTTGGTAAGTTTTCTAGATTTGTAATGAATTTTATTAGAAACTAGCAGTTTCACCTGCGTAACTTGGCTTTCACTGCACCGATTTTGATAAAAGAAAGCCTATGTCACTTAGGTATAATGTAGCATTCTAAGGGTGAAAAAATTTTTGAAATCGGTCCAGTAGTTTCGGAGCCTACTCATTTCAAACAAAAAAAATCAAACATTTCCTCTTTATAATCTATATATATATAAAAGAAAGTGGTGTTAGTTACACTATTTATAACTCAAGAACGGCTCAACCGATTAGGCTGCAAATTGGTGGGGAGGTAGCTTAGAACCAGAAGGACATAGGATACATGTTATCCTGTTCGATTATAAGGAAACTGGGAAAAACTACATTTTTAATTTTCCCCATACAAAATGAACGGGTGGAACAAAGTTCGCGGGAATAGCTAGTATTAGTATAGATTTACACTATGCATGAAGCCTCTAAAGTTGTGGCACGGTATTTTGCATGGTGAATTAGGATCTAATACACGTTCATTAGGAGACCCCTGTCCTATCAGATCCCTTACATAAAATAAACTATGGCAAGTCGAGTTCTTCCAATAGCATCACCATCTTACTTCTGCCGTTATGTTGTCGTGCTTGTCGCGTTCTAGTTTGGAAGGCAGCCAGTAAACTTATAAAAAAGGCTCAACATCCTAGACTCAGTTGGTAAAACACTTTAGACATCTTTGGTATTTATGAACGGCGACTAGTTGTTAATACTTTTTTTATATTTATTAAATGTATACTATGTATTTCACTTGCGACAGTCTTCTTTTTAAACAGAATATCAAACTTTGTCAACTAAATAGGCAATAGAAAGTTTTCAGAATTATTTTCCTTTTCCAGAAAGTTTTCCTTACCACCAATATTTCGACTGTCGACTCAGCTAGTACGAGTACACTATAAAAATTTCATTAACCTCTTACGGCCAATATTAATAATCAATCCTAATCCAAAACTTGCTGTCGAAGATTGATATTTTGATCCATTTTTATGTTATCGCTTGCCAATAACATAACTGTGCACAGGATAAATATGGCAATTAGGTGTAGGATAGGCCGGCGGATAAGCAGCTATCTAGATTGCTTAAAATCCATCTTTAGAGAAATATTATTAACATTGGCCGTTAAATATGAAATAGGAAGTTTTGAGTCTGACTTTTATGTTTTATTTTGCAAATGTAACTTCATTACCAAAAAAAAACACCTGACTAAAATAGATTTAAAGCAAGCAATCTATTCAGAACATAAACAAACATACGAACTTTGGAATCTGATGTTAATAAACTAGATACATTGAGAAGTAAAACACAGTGGTAACAGTAAAGTAAAGTAATGTTCAACCTTATTGATATCGGTGATCCTAAGACAAAGGCAGAGGTGCCACCAGGGCACCCACGACTAGCCGAAGACGTTAAGTCCCACAACATAATAGGTGACAAGCCTATCGTCAGCCGGGCCATATTCAATACCGGACAACGTTGTTTTTATTTAAAATTGATAAAACAAAACTTCTTTTTTGTTGTCTGAGCAGGGGAAAGAACCTGAGATCACATAGAATCAAGTCCTACACCGAACCGCTAGTCCACAGAGGCGATGATGGTACACAAGTTACAAGTAATCTAGCAATAAATCGCTGTTTTGGCGATAAGGCCGCATTTGTTTATCACTTACTTTTTAAGTTTTTTTGTTTTTTAAGTTTTTGTTCCGAAAAAATGTTCCTGTGGGACCATTAACCACGCAGACAACAGCGCGGGCAACAGCTAGTTAGGTAAATAAATGGTATAAGAAGAAATTATAATTATAAATACTTGAAAAAAAGCTATCTGAATGTTTTGTTTATTACTTTCATCGCCAACGATATAGTTGCTGTTGCAGCAATAATCGATAGATCACAAACCGGTAACCGGTTGACCTCCCGTAAGGTCACCGTCAGACAACCGCACGTTATGTCACTGTGTCGCATAGAACTCGACACCTTTGGCTATATACGGCGGAGAATGTCAACACATTTTAAACTAGTCTAGCTCCGATGTAGCTCATTAGTCTTTCAAAAATAAATGTATCTAGAGTTCTGTCTCTACGATTGTATTCTCTATACCTTTCATTTGTTCTGTTTCTACTTTTCCCTGGCCCAGCTTTAGTAGAGTATAGAACAAATACTTACCTATCAAACAAAACATAAGCTGTGTGTGTAAAATTATCAGCGATTCTACAATATGAATCTGTATGTATGGTTCTGCGGTCACAAGAGCAGGAATAAGTAAGGCGACATTAATTCGGGAAAATCGTCGCAAAACTATTATAGTCACGACGCTAGTGACAAACGAACAAATAAATAAATATATGAATCCCTGGAAAAATTACACCAATTGATCTAATCCCAAAGCAGGCAAATAAGTATTGTAGACAAATAAGTTTTGGGTATTGGTCAAAAATAATGTGTTGGTCAAAAATAATAGGTAAAACATAGAAATACTTAAATGTTGGAATTAATTTGATAACATTCAGATTCGGACATAAATATATTTAAATAAAAAAAAACATCACACAAATGTCTGCCCCAGTCGGGAATCGCAATCGAATGTTGCGATGGGTCGGTGGGCGTGTACGTTAACCATTCCTCCAACGAGGCTCTCAAACTGTTAATACTTAAACACGACAGTGGCGATATCTGACGTTAAGGGGGCAGGATTGCGAACACGCCAAACAGAGCTTGCTACCAAAGTCAGAATGCTACCACCCATTAAACGAGTTACGTGGTAGGTCACGGTAGTTCGCGGTATTAGTGATAGCCAGCCAGCATTCGCCACGACAGATTTTAGGTATTATTTTTCCGCGAATTTAAAGATAGCAAGTTTTTGGAGCATTGTCACCAGATAATGAGAATTTAAAATTGAGCTTTACTGCTTTATATAAATTGTGTTTAACAAACGCTAAAAGAGGAAATTTAACGAGTTTTTTATCGCTCCTCGGGCGAAACCAAAATGTTTTGTCCCCATTTTGTCACGGTGTCGCGGAAGGATTTCATTTGCTGATTCTTTGTTAATTATTGTCGAACAAAATCGTTTCAGAAAGTATTTGCCAGCGAACACTTCCTGTAATATCATAAATTTGTTTTCTCCAGATTTTCCCAAAGTTAAATTTAATGGAAAATCCAGCAAATAAGTTTATTTTAAAGAACCTTAAATCAAATTGTTATAACAATGCCTTACTCAAAGACATCAATCATTTTTTATTAATTATGGTTGAAAGATGAATCATAATTTTAATCAGTCATTAAGCCGATATTTTCCATACAACATTGAATTATATCCAAACACAAACTTTTATTACAATATTAGGTTTGCCACCTATCACATTGTGGGACTGAATGTTTTCGGCTAGTCGTAAGTGCACTGGTTGTACATCTTACGGAGCTACGTGTGTGAAGGATACTTTTTTTTAATGAAACACATTAAATTGCGGAATATGTGTGTCTATTGATATGGTATAATAAAAATATTGAGGAAATATTTAATTTGCTATAGTAGAAAAACCTAACAATCTAAACAACTAGATTTTTACAGTAGCGAGTGGTTGGGTCGTCACATCCCAAATAAAAAGTAATACTCACAGTACGCGCAGTGCTGGCGTGTTGAGAAATGCCCGCTCGTCGATGTGAGTGATGCGGTTCCTCTTCAGTATCCTGTCAAAAAACCACATGGTTCAATTCATGGTGTATTTAATTTTTTCCATTGTCCGAAACTAGTTGTCACTCTGAGCTTTAGTTAAACTAACACTAGATAAACTAAATTGTGTTTAAAAAACAATATAGAGCGTTAAAATATTTATTAAAAATGTCTGGAACACACATGTGTAAAACTGGTAAAACTAATAATCTTGAACTTGTCTTCCACTAAAGGCACATTGGTTAAAATACACTAAAAAATAATCAAATACACTTATAATAATGGAAAAGTATAAGGATCTATTCCTTGTTGCAAGACAAATTATCGTGGCATTTTGTGTTACAAAGGCCACCATTTTTTTTTGCAGAAACACCTTTTTGACATACATCCTTTCTTGCAACTAGGAAGAACTAGTTTTAACTGATACTCAAGTTTCAACATTAGTTAATTATAATTTCAGCAAAGGCATTTATTGAAAACTAGTTCTAACTAGGAAAAACGTGTTATATCTAAAAACGGGTTTTAACTGTAACATATATAATTTATTCTATGTTCAGTTTAATTTATCTAACTACTTCAATCATGTTTATTTGTCAACGATATATATTATTTCAAATGAAGAAAAAAAATATCTTATTTTTCTACATAAACATTTAAGTCCACTTGTAAATTCCTGGGTTAAAAATTAAACTCTGAGTTAGCTTGTAGCTTCTGTTAAACCAACCATATTTGACAAAAAACTCATTATTAAATTCAACCCAGGGACGTTCAAGTGGCCCTCACTGTCATAGAAACAGTTGCTTGCCAGGTTTATTTTGTGTTTGAAAACTGCTTTCTTTTGTTAACTATTTTGTCAATACGCTTTTGATATTAGAGATATTGTTATTACTCAAAATCTCTCAGTTTTGACGAAAATGTACATGTCAAATTTAAAATACGGTCAAAAAAATATAAGCATAAAATATTTGAACAACAATTGTTTCTAATCATGATCAAAACAATAACAACGTTTCAAATTATACTATCGTTATTAATGACTGACGACTGATTAAGCTAACAATAAGGAAGTATAGATAAGGAAGTTCAGTATCGTCTTCATCTTAAGGGTATATGGGGCCTGACAACGGGGCCCCCGTCTTACCGAGGTCTTGAAATGCCGAAGTAATATATAGCGTTTATAATTTTTTTTATACGATATTACAGCGAAGAAGCATATGGGTCTCCTGATATTATAGACAACCTTGGTCTATAGACAATATAGATAATACAAGTGCGATGCTGCAGCATTGTCATGATGGCAGTAGGAATAGGTAATCGCTATCTAGTAGTGATAACCTGTTCTTACTGCAATCACGTGCAAGTCACAAGTGCAAGTTAAACACCGTAGTGATTGGAATTACTTCTTTACTTTACTTTCAACACTAAAAATATTTTTTTCTTTCACACACATGTATACACGCATAATAATCTTTTGGCGAGTTATATAATACTAGTATTATTCCACAATTTTGATACAAAGAAATACAAAACATTTAAAATGCACCTAGAACCTGAAACTCAAACATTTACATTCCTAAACATAAACACAAATGTCTATTCCTGTTTCCGAATGAAACATAAACCACACAGATGGTCAGTGGAATTTATGTAAATTATTTTCAATTTGAACTTGTCTTCATAAGGTTTCGGGTTCGATTCCCGGGTAGGGTAACAAAAAGAGAATGTAGTTTTTCCAATTTTCTAATTTAAAAAATGTTGCTTGGGATTGTCGACGTGCCCGCTTGGCGATAGGCTTATTTATAAAAAAAGTTGCTACGGATTGGCCANNNGTGCCCGTTTGGCTTGCAACTTATCACTTTGTGGGACTTTCTTCGGCTAATCGTGGATGCCCTGGTTATGCCTCTGGTTACATGTTCGTGGATATGGGCGTGAAGATATATATACACCCTGACTTTTTAATCACCATCCAAATTTTAATATGTTGATC
>NJDD01002644.1:18502-34850 GCA_002245505.1 Calephelis nemesis
CCTTATTTTAATGAATATTAATTGAATTGTAACAACTTACGAGATCAAATGTCTATGCGCTTCATTTCCATTTATTGAGACATATAACATAGATATGCCATTACGGCTAACAAATAAAGGTAGGAGCTCACCAGGAACACTAGCGTGTAATATGGCAATTCAGACTAGAACGAGAAGCATTACAACCGTTACCACACAATGTTACATTGTGTAATTGTGATACAATCTGTACTAAGCGAGAGAGCTGTGCAGTATAAACCCACATCTTGTGATTGAATTCATGATATTAATTTTGTGTCGTAAATAACCTCACGCCCATATTCCCGAACAGGTAGGCAGAGGCACAACACCCAAGACTAGCTGAAGACACTATGTCCCATAATGTGGTAGATGGTAAACCTATCGCCAATCGGACACATTTCCAATCCTGGGCAACTTTATTTTTATTAGAAAATGGAAATTTTTTGTTGCACGACCCGGGGATCGAACCCGAAACCTCAAGAAGTCAAGTCCGAAGTCAACCGCTAGACTATAGAGGCGATATCAATACAAACAGAATGTTACGTTTCTAATGTTCACAGTTCAAACTTTGATACAAGTTTTGCTGTTTCTCTGGTTGTCGGTTAGTTTCTGCATAGCAGGAACACTAATTACTATGGCTGCCTGGATTTGAACTTCGCTATTTGAAGGTTTTAGACCAATTTAAAATAATAAAATTAACACTTCTCAAACAAACGTCTATCTATCTGTCCATCCTCACAATCTTTCGCATTTATATATAATATTAGTAGCAAGTGGGACATATTATTACTGCATATTTAGACTTTTTTACGGCTATTATGACTTTTATCCTTAGCCTTATGTAGTTGGTCTTTTGTATAATTGTAATTTTTTTTAAAGAAATCTACATACACTAATCGCCTCTGTGGTATAGTGGCCCAGGTGTTGAACTAGATTCTCGGGTCGAGCAACAAAAAGAAAACTGGAAAAACTTTAATAAAAAAAATGTTGCTCGGGATTGGATATGTGCCCGGTTGGCGATAGGCTTGCCACCTATCACATTGTGGGCCTGTGTCTTCGGCTAGTCGTAGGTACCCTGTTTACTTTACTTTTTATTTAGTATTTTTTACGGCGGTGTTGGACTTGAGTGCATGAGGTCTCGGGTTCGAATCCCGGGTAGGCCGACAAAAAGAAAATTGGATTTTTCCAATTTTCTAATTAAAAAAATGTTGGTCGGGATTGGAAATGTGCCCGGTTTGCGATAGGCTTGCCATCTATCACATTGTGGGACTTAATGTCTTCGTCTAGTCGTGGGTGCTCTGGTTGTGCCTCTGCCTACCTCTTCGGAGATATGGGCGTGAAGATACTTTTATTTTTATTTTTTAAGGCTTAAATTTGGCTTTTATTCTTAACTTAATGCAGGTGGTCTTATGTTATATTTGTAACTTGTTCTTAAAAAAATCTACATCTACCTACAATAGTACAATTTTAATTATGCGCTTCGGCTATATTCGTGAAGCTTCGGAAATCCGAATGTATATTAAATATATCTATTAGGAGTTGTTATTACACATAGTTAATCATTTCGCTTAAACTGAGATTATGTCAGCCAATTTAAAAATAAAAGTATAAAGTGTAAAAAAAGTAAAAAGTGTAAAGCCGAAGTGCATACTTTAAATAGTAGTACTGTACTAACTTGGCGCAAAATAAAAAAAAACTCTGCCTTTGCAATTGAAAACGAAAAAGTTTATTCAACTTACAATTATGATTATTCGCCATTCACCTCTTCGTTGCCTCAAATTGTCGTAATTCTTCCCTAGAAATGTTGCTGAAATTTATATTTAGCCATTCCTACTTTACATTTTACGATCCTTAAAATTAAAACGTCCGAGATATTTCTCGTTTCCCTTATTACTTATTTAAATGGCGGTAAAAGTAATTAATATACCTATCCAGTTACAAATGTAAATTAAAAATGCAAATTTGTTTAATTCATTCATAATATTATGTAAGTACGGATCACCAAAATTAAAACAAAATATTTACAGGTTTTACAACTAAAACAATAATTTTATAAATATGTTTAAGTTTTCTACTTATTTTTAATGTTGTTTGACATAATTACTATAATATTCTACTACTAAGAAGTATTAGATCCTCCTACCTTGTCCTGGATATGGGCGTGAAGGTACTTCTTTTCGTTAAAAAAATAGACTTTCCCTTTATAGCCCAGAAGGTGTACGCCTAAAGCAGCTACACATTCGAAAAACGAAAGACATTCGATACGATTACGATTCATAAAAACATCGCTAATCTCATTTAAGCTAAGTTAGTTTTTTGAATGACACCTTCAAAACTTAAAGCAAATGCGCTTGGTTTCTTTAAATATGTTTCGAAACTTTGCAAACCATACTCAGGGGATAAGAAGATACGTACTTTTTTATTTATTTAGGATATAGATACGCAAGGATAACGGTATACTGCCTAATGGTATAACACCAAAATTTAAATTTTCAATAACACCGATAAAATGTACATGTAATCTAGCTAAGAACCATCTCGACCACGTCAGCTTTCAGATGAAATATCCGCATCGAAATCTGTCCATAATTTCAAAAGTTATACATACATACATACATATCTTCACGCCAAGTCTATTACGGGGTAGGCAGAGAGTATCGAGTGCCAGACCTCACGATCCTGACAAACCTGTCTTGCTTTCTTCACATTCATTACCCTTTTCATACCGAACCCGTCCTGGGTTCGAATCCCGGGTCAGGTCTCAGGCAGTCAAGTCAGCAACAGCTAGACCACAGAGGCGATATCAATGTTTGTTAATTTTATTTCATTTTATATATTTGTGTCGCCACTGTTAAGAAATCTATTATTTATCATACGTAATTTGTGTTTGCATGCTGATATTGGCGAAATAAGTTCAATATGTATCATTAATAACGCAATCTAAGACTATTTCGCACATATTATAAATGAATTATGTTATTTTGTATTGTAGCAAAAGCAAACAAGCAAACGGATATCCTGATGGCAAACAAAACATGTCGTTTAGAGAGATTTGCTACGTTTTAACAATCGAAGAAAAAGGATTGGTGTTATGTGTTTGACGTGTCGGTGTGTGCATGTCTCTGGCATCATAACTTTTGAAATTTGTGGTGTAACACTCGCTGAACGCATTCGTAACAGTGAGATCCGAGAAAGAGTGGGATTGAAAGAAATTGTTGGTGTTAAAATGCGAAAGGGCATGCTCCGCTGGTTCGGTCTTGTGGAAAGACCTGACCCGGGATTTGAACCTAGGACGGGTTCGAATCCCGGGTCGGGCAACAAAAAGAAAATTGGGTTTTTCCAATTTTCTAATAAAAAATCGTTGCTCGGGATTGGTTATGTGCCCGGTTGGCGACAGGCTTGCCACATATCACATTGTGGGACTTAGTGTCTTCGGCTAGTTGTGGGTGCCTGGTTGTGCCTCTGCCTACTTCTTCGGGGATATGGGCGTGAAGATACTTTTTTTATATTGTAATTTCATTTCCAGAAAAAAACAATGCCACAACACCTTATAACTATTATCCACAATAACAAACAAATACTTCACAAAACAATGACTTACTACTGAAAACATTTGAACAGTTTATACTCCGCTGATTTTGAAGTAATAAAATCACAAACTAAGCTGAGAGTTTTAAGCAGAACAGAGAATAAAAATATTTACCCCTGCAGGCGAAGATCGAGAAGTTTATTTAAAGTTTCGAGTAATCCTTCCAGTGATTTCCTGCATAATGAGCATCGCTTCATCCCGGCAGCGTTAGTGAACATCTCTCCGACACTTCAATTCGAATAAATTAGCTCTATTCAATCTCCAGCCCCTTCCATTTATGCCGTTTTGAAATGAATAGAGATCAGCAAAAACCACGAGCTTTCCGTACATGATATCCCGGTTTAATTATCTGTGTCAGTAACTGGTTTAAAAGCCAATTCGCTTGTATTTAAATAATCCGTAAAATCTCCTTTTTACAAAAATTGCGCGAACGCATGAGCATAAAATTTGGCACACTTATAGTTTATATGTAGGAGAAGTGCAGAACACTAACATTTTTCAATAACAATGCTTATAAAGTACATTAAATCAATAAATAAAACATTACCCACACTACCATGCATTTGACACACACAAACAAATATATTGATGATAACGATAAAGATCACAGATAACGCACCACAAAGTTTGAAAACAAAGCTGGCTTTGCACCAAGAGTGTAAACAACGTGTACAACGAAAGGATAACCCAGTATTTGATTCCTCGTTTATATAATACCTTGCCTAGCGAATCAGGTAACTGTATTTATTACTAAAACTAACATAAAGTATAAACTAAAAGTGTATTTATTGAATAACTAAGAAATTCACCATGAAAATCTCTATTAGCACGTTTCAGTTAATTAATTAAAATATTGCAAATGTACCTATTTTTTATAGAATATGTATCATATAGTATAAGTACCTATTATGATGAAAAAATGTGCCTGCGTGCACTGAGTTGTATACTTGTGGCACTTTATATTAAGCCCCCGTGGTTTTAAATGCCTTTTAATGTAAACAAATTGTGAATATGTAATAATTGAGAAAAATTACTAAGACTCTTGTGTATTAAAATAACACATTTGCCAGAAGCTCTGTTTTTCATAATTGTTCATCATATTAATTTTCATTGTAGTCATATCAATTAATAATAACTTTCATCGTACAAATAAAAGAAATATTTATTGTATATTCGGTAAAAAAATACAAGTATGATCAATCAATCAATCAAATCATTTATTTACATTCGCAAAAGAACTTATAAACTATAAAAAAAGAAAATATAGGAATACATACTTAGATTCTGCTATCCTTGGTTGTGAGCGTCTGACGCCTATTGTAGATTAATGTCAACCTTAATTACAGGACGCCAGTGCCCGCCCCCCCGGCGGAGAGTTAAAATAAGTATATAATAAAATAGGATAAAAAGATGCAATTTTAACTACGCAAGTAACAGTTTTTTTTAAGTACACAATTTTTATGTAGGTGTGTGTGAAGTTGCAGTAAACACAACAATAAATAAATTTATACAAATAAATAAATAACGTTGAGGTTTCCACTATATTAATAACCACATTTCACTATATTCGTATTATGTATGTATGTATGGTACATATACACATTTATTTTTTAATTAATTTATTTTTTGCTGGTTTTGTCTGTTTGTTTGTTTAATCCGGCTTACGTGAGGACAGGCTGAACGGATTAGTCGTGACTCACGGGAAAACAGCTGGTGTAATAAGGATTTACTTATAAATATTCTTACATTTATTGTGTCTTTTTAAAAACATAGAATAAACATAATAAATTATTATATTACCAATAGTACTTTAGTTTGATTAATAAATTTTCAGTTTCTTGGTAATTAAGAGATGAAAGGTGTTTAGTAACGGTAAGTTTGCAGTTACGGGGGCGAAGAGGGTAAAGATTTAGTTTGACGTTTAAAAGATTGTACGTTTAGAAACGTTAAGAAAGGGATGAATGAAATGTGTAGGGAGAATTTCATGATTTCGACGCTTATTTGTTATTTGCTCGGAGTCAAACATTAAGGGTCCATGTATGCTAAAATACGTCAGCAGTATAATGTTTTTTTCATACAAAGCAATCATGGACCTTGGTGACAAAAATACATAAGATTAACATGAATATGCTTTATAAGACTAGTGTTTCCAAAACACGATTCATTTCACTTTGCTCGATAAAAAAAATCAAAAAGTTAACCCTTTTTTGAAAGGAAAACCCAACTGTTTACTTCAATTATGAAAATATCGACACCAGATTTAACATAAACATAGACAAGTACTATACTTAAAAAATAAGTGTTTCAGTTTTTATACTTTTTTTCAAATTAATTTTATATTGTCAAAAATAGTGATTTGTCGCTTAAGATGTTTACTTTAGAGCGCAATATTTCATAGTAATTATGGAACGGGGGAGTGCGCCGATTGGCTCTTCTGGCTGACTAACTATGGGGCCTTAATTGAGAATGAGTTTTTAGTATTGCGTTAAGAATATAGGTCTGGCGGATGGTAAACACTTCGTATTTCTTGTAGAGATCTGCAGTTGGAAAGTGGTAAGGAGGGTTTGCTCCTACTTTCAATATGGCACATTGTGCTCTCTCTACCTCTATTAGGTGTGATTTAGATAATCAATAATACTAGTAAACTTTCCTAACAAAGAATATAAGTTATTAACCGATTTTTAATTCCTTGGCTTACAAAAAACTTACCTTTATAATTTGTCTGATTTTGACTGGAATACCACCATGTTTTCAGATAAGTTTATAAATTTTTGAACGTGGAACATGACCAGTATTTTTCACTTCTAACTAAAGCTATCCTCAATCGCTGTGAGTACAGAATGCTTTTAGTAGATTAAGCTTTGGCGATAACCAGGCTATTGAGTTGTGGAGTTCAGGATAGATTGTAGTCGCTTCCAGTGAAATTGAATAAGTCAAATAACGAATTCTTGTATTCTGTACACAGAAAAGTCTCACAGTAGGCATACAACGTAACTCTCGTAACGTTAAAATAGATTTGAAGCCGTTAAACTTAAAAAATGTAATATTATCACTATAGTGATTATATTCTCTTTGATTGTCATTACCGTAAACTGTCATCTAAAAATAAAATTTTCATAAAAAAATGAAATAAAAAATGAATTACTTTTAGGGTTCCGTAGCTGACATAACATACGAGCGCACATACGCGAAATAACATTTACTTATTAATAGCGAGTCACCAATCATGAAACCGAGCCAAAAAAATGGGTGAGGCCAATGCTTAGTGTCACGTCTCATATCGTGTCCCTCTTAAGAACAGGTTTGACACGTCTGGATGACCTCGACGCTTACCCTTCCTTTTGCTTCGGACCGCGTTTACTACTTAAATTAAAACCTTGTAATTATATATTAAACTAAGCTTTAATTTCGTTCGGCACGAGCGTGATAGTATTAATAAGTGATCGTAGTGATCGTTTTTTTCTCTTTAAGGTTGAAACAGACGTGTTTTATTAACGGCTTACCGCTTCACGCCCATATCCCCGAAGAGGTAGGCACAACCTAGGCACCCACGTCTAGCCGAAGACACTAAGTCCGACAATGTGATACAGATGAGGTGATGTGATGAGGTGGCAAGCCTATCGCCAACTAGTCACATATCCAATCCCGAGCAACGTTTTTTTGTTATAGAAGTTGGAAAAACCCAATTTTCTATTTGTTGCCCGACCCGGGATTCGAACCCGGGACCTCATGCAGTCAAGTCCGACATCTGAACCGCTAGACCACAGAGGCGATTTTTATACAAAAATAAAAAAAATTAAGAGGGCCATGCACAAAACATTTTTATTATCAAAGCTACAAAGTGGAGTGAAAATGAAATTGAGGTTTGAAAGAAAGAAAGATATATTTATTTGCGGAATATCCGTGTTGAAGTTGTTACAAAATTATTTAGGAGTTTCTCTGAGGAGACCGTTTTTTTTTCAAAGAAATAAAATGAAATCCTATGAAAGATAGACACTCAACTGAACATAAATCCTAAGCAAAGCGAGAGTGAAAAAAAAGGTAAATAAATCAACACCACGGTCGACGAAAACGGGATTTATTTTGAATTGGAGGTATTTATTAAAGATTGGAGATATTTTTAGCTTTTTTTGCGATATACAACACTTTCAGAAACCACAAAACTTTTATCAAAACCAAAAAAAAGGCATAAAATTTTGTCATTCAATTAATTAAGTAGAAGTAGGTACATTTATAGTTCTATCATATATTATAATACATATTTTAATACAGTTAGCATTATAAAATAATAGCTTCTGGCCTAATGGCATATAAAAATATTGTATGGAAAAAAACGTGATTGAGGACATTTTTTTATAGATACTTCGGAAAACAAAAGCTTACTTCCTGATAAAAACTTATTCTGATAGTTTTTGGCATCTAGTCAAATATTACCAGTCTACGTTGCTTCTGACCCCATCAAGCGTAAGTCCAACTATTTAAGGCCCCATACTCAGTCAGCCAGAAGAGCCAATCACCGCGCTCCCCCGTTCCATGATTACTATGAACAATGGCACTCTAAAGTAAACGTCTTAAGCGACAAATCACTATTTTTGACACTGTAAAAGTAATTTGCAAAAAGTATAAAACTGAAACACTTATCCTTTAGGTATAGTACTTATCTATGTTTATGTTAAATCTGGTATCGATATTTTCACAATTGAAGTAGACAGAAAGCAAAAGCTTTCAAAAAAGGGTTAACTTTTTGATTTTTTTCTATCGAGCAAAGTGAAATGAATCGTATTTTGAAAACACTAGTCTAGTAAAGCATATTCAAGTTAATCTTGTGTATTTTTGTCAGCAAGATCCATGATTGCTTTGTATGAAAAAATCAGTAAACTGCTGACGTATTTTAGCGTATATGGCCCCTTAACCACTTTCTTTTAAATTCGTTCCGTTAGAAGGTTCAGTTTATATTACCACAAATATTTTTCATTCACACGTGAATTCATCTCGATGATAACAAAATCATGCAATATCATTGGACACAGCGCCCGTAGCGATCATTTATCAGATACTCTGTTGGGGAAGTTTTACGAAACATGTATTTTGCTGCGCTCCAGATTTACCCAGATTGCTCACTATGGAATTATATAATATATATTATAAAAATATTATAAAATATAAGTTAATCATCATGGTCAGGGCCGGATTCAGTTTTTGGAGACTTCAGCCAAAAAAGGAGTGGAGGCCCTGGCCCCAAATTTTTATTAAATTTTTTTTCAGTGGAGTTTTCTATTAATATTTAAGAACAATGTGAATATGTTTGTATAAGTACTCTTGATAAAGGCAAAACATTAAAAAATGAAGATAAATAAATAAATAAATTCATCATTCATCATCCATCATTTTAGTACTTCGGATAAGACTAGCGCCCTGATTTCTCTAAATGACGATCTTCGTACAATTAGCTTGTGGGCTGAATCCTACGGTCTTTTAGTTAACCCTTTAAAATCAAAAGCTATAATTCTCGGGAGTAGATATCAGCTTGGATCTATTGAGTTTTCCAGTCTGCCACCTATAGTTTACAACGGTACTCAGATCTCTCTTTCGACCAGTGTCACTAACCTAGGCGTTAATTTTAGCTCGGAACTTTCTTGGGAGGATCATATTACTAATTTGAGTAAAAAAGTCTATTATACCTTTCATATGTTACATTCTTTAAAAAAAATTCTTCCTACGAAAACAAAAATTTCCCTTGTACAGACTCTTATACTCCCAATTCTTGATTATGGTAATGGATGTTTCCTTGATGCTACGGAATCTCTCCTAAATAAATTGGAGAAGCTCCAAAATTCGTGCATCCGATTTATTTTTAATCTCCGTAAGTTTGACCACGTCTCGATGTTTAGAGCTCAACTAAAATGGCTTCCTATACGTCTCCGCAGAAATTTACATATTCTATCTCTCCTATATAATATTCTGTTCAACCCGTCAGCTCCCACATACCTGCGGGAGCGTTTTAGCTTTCTGCACTCTGCTGATTCCCCATGTCGTTCCAACCGTAGCTCTGTACTTCGTTTTCCAGCTTCGCACTCCAATTGTTATACTAAATCTTTTACTTTCCAATCAATCAAATTGTGGAATTCCCTTCCTATCGTGATTCGTGACAGCCCTTCCTTACCTACTTTTAAAAAAAGGTTGAAGGAACATTACTTATCGTTGATACAATAACATACTCATATTTTATCATACTAACATATTTTAATAATTATAATTATTTCTGTTTTATTTTTTACACACTTGATTGTTATATTTTATTTATTTGTTCTAAGTATAGCTATAGTTGATTGTTTTTTTTTGTACACGATGCCTTCCATTTTTTTTTCACGGCTTCATTTTTTCTGGGTTGGCTGGAAGAAATTTCTTTAGTTAGAGATAAGCTCGCCTTTTG
Organism: Calephelis nemesis; assembly: GCA_002245505.1. Lineage (NCBI taxonomy): Eukaryota > Metazoa > Arthropoda > Insecta > Lepidoptera > Riodinidae > Calephelis > Calephelis nemesis. Next base: position 28,546 of record NJDD01002644.1, read on the forward strand.
TGCATTGTTACCTTCTCGTGTATTTTGTGTATTTTTTTTTGTGTGTGCAATAAAAAGTTAAATAAATAAATAAATATCCCTAGACATGTTACACAAATTGAATCTAACCCCAAAGTAAGCAAATTATATGCTTGTGTTATGGGTGTTAGTCAACGATTCTCATGCAGAGAAATACTTGAATAGATACCATAATAAATTTAAAAGACGTTTAATAGTGTTTACTAGTCGGAATTTGAATTTTTTTTTCCGAAGTCTCAAAGTTGACTTCTAGGTACCAGTTTACAGTGAAACTGGTGTCATGATACTTAGGAATATTAAGGATACGATTTGTTTTAGGTTACGTTATCCCACCATAATAAGATCCCAACCTCAACGTCTTTGACATTTTATACTTCAATACAACTAGTACTGTTTTGTTTGTGTACTTTTAAATATCCTTCAACTTCGTACTTAAAAAAACCAACAAAATATTACTTCTTATGCGAAATAACAGAGAACATAAACATAATATTAACGAAAGCATTTTTCATGTCACTCACGAAATCAACTTTAAAATATAAAATAATGCCATATCATTGGACGCAGCGACCGTAACCATCATTTTTCAGTTATTCAGTTGGGAGTGTTTCACAAAACATTTATTATCTCCGCTACAGATTTTCCCGGGGACGACACACATTAATCGACTGCTTAATTCCTACCCGGGTCCACTATCGATATGTCTTGGTAAATACAAAACATTAATCCTGTAGATTTTATCGATATTAAGCATTTTTTAAATATTCTAGAATCTAGACGAACAAATTAAATACACGAAATATGTAAAACAAGAGTGTAGTTTGGCACATTTTGTGTTAAATAGTTCTGAAAAATGTATTTTTCAGTAGTTACCTACATATCGAAACTGTAAAAATATAGTATAGTCTCGATTTTTTTACTGATTGATAACGATGAAAACAATGATTTTGAATAATAAAGCGCAGTAAATTTGCAAAATTGACCCCAGTTATTTCATTGGTTACTACGACCTTGACGACATCAATGATGAGGTTGTCAAGATAAGTGAAAAATTTATGCATTATTATTTTTTCCCCGTGCTGGTCCGGGCTCCTTTGCAGAATAGATCATCTGCCTTTCTGTCAGGCAGCTCGTAAAAGGTGAGCATAGGCTTACCATCACTAATACCGTGACATACCACTGGGTGGTAGTTTCGTAGCGTCTCGCCCGGATTTTTACCATCGCCGTACCTATTGCTGCCTTCATAATGTCAGTGCTTGCCTTTGACCACCTTTGGTGTCTCTAGGCGGCGTGAATTTCTTACCCGTCCGTCCGTAAATCCGTATGCTTATTTACCTACTAATACCATAAAAAAAGATTGGTGATAATAACTAATAGTCCTTAACAGTTTAAATAAAAGCGAACATTTTTTATTTTAAATCACTTCATACATGAATCATCACGATAATATCAAAATGAAGTAATATTGTAAACAGCGGCCATAGCCGTCATTTTTCAGATATCCAGTTGGGAGAGTTTCACAAAGCATTTATTTGCCGCGTTACAGATTCACTCGGGGACGACACACATTTATCGACTGCTTAATTCATAGCAGGGTCCACTATCGATATTTTTGTGTAAATACGAACCATTAATCCTGTAGATTTTATCGATATTAAAAATTTTTAAAGCATTTATTTGCCGCGATACAGATTCACTCGGGGACGCGCACATTTATCGACTGTTAAATTCATAGCAGGGTCCACTATAGATATTTTTGTGTAAATACAAACCATTAATCTTACAGATTTTATCGATTTTAAGCATTTTTAAAGAATTTATTTGCCGCGATACAGGTTTACCCGGGGACGACACACATTAATCGACTGCTTACTTCATAGCAGGGTCCACTATAGATATTTTTGTGTAAATACAAACCATTAATCTTACAGATTTTATCGATATTAACCATTTGTTAAATATTCTAGACGAGGAAATGAAATACACAAAATAGATAAAGCAAGAGTCTAGTTTTTTTTGTACAAGACGAGGCAAACGAGCAAGTGGGTCACCTGATGGAAAGTGATCACCTCCGCCCACGGACATCTGCAACACCAGGAGTATGACAGATGGGTTACTGACCTTTAAGGAATGATGGCACTTTTATTTAATAGTATACATTATTTATACACTTTTTTACAAAATATTTTTTAATGACGTGATTTTGCAGTAGTTACCTACATATCAAAGTAACCCTAGATTTTAGTACCCTTACGTTTGTAAAATTACATTTGCCCCGTGTTGGTCCGGGCTCCTTTGCAGAATAGACCATCTGCCTTCCTGTGCCAGGCAGCTCGTAAAAGGCGAGCATAGGTTTGCCGTCACTAACACCGTGACATCCTACTAGGTGGTAGAGTTTCGCAGCGACTCACCCGGATTGGTACCACCGCCTTACCTATTCCTACCGCCATAACGTCATGACGTGTTCCGGATCGGAGGGTAAGGTAGCCGCTTAACTTGCTTTTGCTCGAGGCCTAACATCCCGGCCTCTGGTTGGCAACGCACCATTACCACCTTTGGTGTCTCTAGGCGGCGAGAATTTCTTACCATCAGGAAATCCGTCTGCTTGTTTGCCTTCCAATGTTATAAAAAAAAATGTTACAAAAAACAATCAAATAATTAATAACAAAAATAAAATCGTGTAATAATATTTACTTGCTAATAATTACTAAACCACTATATTATTGGATCGCCTCTGTGGTCTAGCGGTCCGGTGTAACGTCGCTTGCTGTTAACGTATCTGAGTTTGTAGAATAAGATAGCCGGTAACCTTACTTTTGCTTGTGGCCTAACATACCAGCTACAGGATGTCAACGCACCATTACCACTGTTGGTGTCTAGGCGGCGTGAATTTCTTACCATCAGGAAATCCGTCTGCTTAATTGCCTTCCAAGTTCCAATTTAGTGTCTTCGACTAATCGTGGGTGGTTTGATTGTACCTCCGCCTACCTCTTCGGGTTTTAAAAATAATTTTACTATTACTACTAGGATTTTTTCCCTATATTCGATCAGTTTTGATTAAAATTTATAAATATCTGAAGTTTGTAAATTGAACTATAAATAGAAAAAGATTCTCACGGGATTCTCTTAACCTTTTACACGCAGGCGATGCCACCAAAATATATTTTCGATATATTTAATATATCATCTCAGATGCCTAGAATAATGCTGTTATAAATCTCACGCTTGGAACCGTAACTAATGTTAACAAGGTTTCTTAATACAACTCTTTCAAGCAATTACTGGACAAATCAGTGTTTGTTTAATCTATACATATAAAATAACATGTCCTGACTGACTGATATACCAACGCCGAGCAAAAACTGTTACAGTTACGGCGTTAAAATTTGGTGAGTAGGGTCGTTTTATTGAGTAGACACCCACTAAGGGCGAAATTTTGGAATTTTTGCCCCTACAGAGGTGAAATATAGGTTGATTATTTGTATGGAAAACCGTCATTTTTTAAGTTAGAAAAATGAAACTTTATTTTTGGGCTGCGCTTTGAAAATCAGTTGACACGTATTTAAGCGATTCTAAAAATTCTTGCTCTAAGCGGTTAAATAGGGGTTGAAAGTTTGTATGAAAGTCCTTATTTAATGCGTTATAATCAGTTAATATATTAACTGCCACGCGAGCAAAGCCTCCGGTAGCAGCTAGTGGACCATAATTTGCAATTTAGCAACTAAACTTAAACGATTCTTGCGAACAATTACTTTGAACCCTAAGATGTCACGAATGATATAATCATCACTACACTTTTATAAAAAAGTTGTAAAGGCTTAAAAAAAATCGAATGATTTCTTTGTAAATTCAAAAACCAGGTTACCTGACGATGTTTACGAAACACAATGAAATATCCGCTTCAAAAATCTCTATTTGGAAATACTGTGTTAGCAATTCCTAAGTTTGAAATGTTTTAATACCATACACAACTGCTTATCTTTGCTCTGAAGATGACAGTAATGTTTTGACAGGTTTAACTTTCTCATTATCAGACATATGACACTGTATGGTCTGAAATTCCAAGTCGCGTTTGAATGGTCGCTTTGAATTTGTTTTTAAATGGTACCTAGCAATTTAAAAAAGAAAACCTATTACAGACGCGTTGAGCAATTATTTGCAATGGGTAAAAGTTATGCATTCCTTTGTCCTTGTTACCAATTTACCGTCATATTGTGAGATGCAGAAAAATATTAGCTCAACTAGCTTCCGTCCGCGAATCCGTTCGCGCTGATATCCAGGATAAAAAGTAACCCATTTTATGCCCAGGATAATAAGGTATAATTATACCAAGTTTCATCGAAATCAAACCGTTAGTTTTCACGTGATGCCTGAACATACAGACAGACAGACAAAAATTTTTTTAATCACATATTTGGGTTTGGTATTGATCCAGTAACACCCCTGATATTTATTTTTTCAATACTTTCAATGTACAGAATTGACCCTTCTACAGAGTTATTATATGTATTGATTACTGTCGACAGTTTATGAATATCAATTTTATTGCAAGGAACAGTGAACAAAGAGACGGCTCTCTTGATGGGGACATGAAATGATATATTAATAGCTCATTATGTTTTTATATATTAACACTTTATTATAGAAGCTTATGTAATAATATATCTAACAAAACAACAACTATTTTGTTATCTGTCTTATTGTTTCTTTGTTCTTATATCTACAATGTCAAGGATACTTTTACAAACCTTAAATGTATTTTGATATAGAAAGTAATTTAGGCCACTTCACACCAATAAAAAGATCTTTACTAAAAAAGTACTTAAGTAATTTTATCGGTCTGAGTGGGCTTAAGTACATCTTTTTTCATTTTTTAAGTTCGCGGAAATTAAAACGTGGGTGAAACTGCTTCGGATAATTCGTTAAATCTATAAAACTAAAATTATAAACGGATATTTATAACACGCATAGTGCCAGTAATGGATTTTAAAGGTTTCTTCGGACATCGAATAACATGAGAGCGGCGAGCGGTCATTCGTGTATGATATATGGGAGTTTTATAGATATTTAACTACCAGCCAAGTAATTTATGTTAAAAATGGCGTCGCTGCCATCCATTATAGGTTTTTGTAGCCAGATAAATTTTCCGAATATGAGTAAAATTTACCCTACTGCTGTTTTAACATAATATCGGATCGAACGATTTTTTTAAGTTTGAAGCCCTTTTACGTATCTCACGCCTATTTACCCGAACCGGTTAGGAGCAGAGGCACAACCAGGGCACCCACGGTTAGCCAAAGGCAATACAATTTAAACATTATTTAAATGTATACCTACTAGCTTGTGATTTGCAACTAGTATTTCATCTGCGAAGAAGGTATGTTTCAAACAAATTCGGCCTCCAAAGAGAATACAGTAATAACCTTTTAATTGAATTCCCAAATGGGATTTCCATTTGTTATTTGGCATTATAGCGTTCTAACTTTACATGTTATCTCTTTAAAATTTATAATTCAATTAGCTTTAATGATAGTTAGGTACTATAATATATGTTTCTTAATCATAAAATCGTATACTGAGTTTTTAATTATCCGGGTATGCGTCCTATTAATAAACACGATGTAAAGTACTCCAAAGTCCAACCTGGTATTTAGACTTCAGTTTTCAGACTATAATAACAACTTAATTTTACTCCTACGTTAGTCCACGTTTATTTATAAGAAGGTGAGGATCACCACCTGATTTGTTCCGTAAACAATGATTTGGTAGTGTGATGTTTAGTGTTTCTGATTGAGAAAATAATCCAGTAAGTAGCGATAGTAATAACTAAATATAATTTTCTAATAAAAAAATGTTGCTCGGGATTGGAAATGTGCCCGGTTGGCGATAGGCTTGCCACCTATCACATTATGGGGCTTAGTGTCTTCGGCTAGTCATGGGTGCCCTGGTTGTGCCTCTGCCTAACTCTTCGGGGATATAGGCGTGAAGATACTTTTTTCAAACTAATTAGCAACCATGAAGCTTTATTACTACAGAAGATTACACTCCTTACAAAAACCAGTAGGGCTACTCTTGAATCTCGACTTCATGCAAATTGGAAATTGACTCGTATATATCATAAATCGTTTAAGGTATCAGGTATCAGTTCTAGTGGCCTATTAACATTTAGTTTCAAAAGAATTTAACGAATCCGATAAAATAATGTATTGTTTATGAGTAACTAAGTGTCAATTAGTCGCTAGTATTGTGTTGGAATATGACATATCCGATTCCAATTTCTAATTTTC
>NJDD01002644.1:39369-70539 GCA_002245505.1 Calephelis nemesis
CCATATTTTATTTATTTTTTATTACATGATAAAAATGATCACAAAAGGCTGAATTAGTGCCGACTGAATAAGTAACGTATTATTCTGTTCTAAAGAAGTCTTATACTTGTATAATTTTCTTGTTTCGTAATTGATGTCTCTAAGTGCCGCCGTTAAGTGAAATCGATTTTTTTAATAATAATGGAAGGCAAATAAGCAGACAGGTTTCCCGATGGTAAGAAATTTACGCCGTCCAGAGACATCAAAGATAGCGATGGTGCGTAGCCAACCTGAGGACGGGATGTTAGGCCTCGAGCAAAACAAAGTTTACCGGCTACCCCATCCTCCAACCCGGAACACGCCATGACGTTATGTCGGCAGGAATACGCAAGGCGGTGGTACCAATCCGGGCAAGTCTACCACCTAGTCAGATCACAGATGTCACGGTGTTAGTGACGGTAAGCCTTTGCTCGCCTTTTACGAGATGTCTGGCAGGAAGGCAGATGGTCTATTCTGCAAAGGAGCCGAATAAACCATCTTTTTTAATTTTGTTGTATTGTAATTGACGTCTCTAAGTGCGGCTGTTAAGTAAAAGCCGAAGATAATTATTATTTGCTATACCAGTTATGACATAATATGGTTTGTAATTTATCTAATCGATTTGCAAGCAAAATACAATAGTTTTATTAATGGTAGAAGCATATGTTAAAGAAAAATATTGGAATCTCCGAATTTCACAGTTGTACTCGTTAGGTACTCGTATTAACAGTTATTAATAGTTAGGATTGTTAATAATAGAAATAAGTAGGGTTAATAAAATTATGATATTAACATATTTCGAAAATATATTAATTTTCATAAGAACATAGAGTAAGAAAATCAAGTTTAAAATTAGATTCCTAGGAAGACGTAATCGTATTAAAAAAAAATGGTAAAAAAAAAATAAAATAGTACACTCCTTATAAAAACAAAAACTAAAAATGCACTCACCTTTTATGTTCATTTTTGTATTATTTTTAATTTAACTTTTATTTACGCATGTAAACTATATGCACATTTTGTTATAGATTTCAAGATGTTTGAACCTTAAAAACAATAATTATTGTTAAAAATGGCCTTGTCCCAGACAGGGGTAAATATGAAGAAGGCTTATTGGCCTTTATAAAAAAAAAAAAAAAAACATCCCGTCCTCAGGTTGGCAAGGCACCATTACCACCTTTGGTGTCTCTAAGCGGCGGGAATTTCTTACCATCAGGTAATCCGTCTGCTTGTTTGCCTTCCATTATCTTTAAAAAAGGTAAACTTACTAATACCTTAGGCGTTTCACTCCAGTCTTAATTTGACCACGCACCATTGCCGTCTTTACTGGAAATAGATAGCAATTTCTTATTTGCTATCTTTCATTTATTAAAAAGATACTTCAAATTAAAATTCTATTCACAACATGAAAGTTAATTAAATAAAACGTTCAATTAATCAAAACTCTCTCGTGGGATAAATTATTTTCTGTTTCAACATCTGCACTGGCAATAATCATAACAGCTCCCAAAGCAACGATAGACAAGAATAAAGAGATAATATCATTGAAAATTTCGGTTTTCTTCATGCTTTTGTTGTTTCTGCGCTACAAAATTATTAACCGTTAATTGGGTTCTACAGATGAATGTTTTTACTAGGTGGTAGAGTTTCGCAGCTACTCACCCGGATAGGTACCACTGCCTTACCTATTCCTGCCGCCATAACGTTATTACGTGTTCCGATTCGGAGGGTAAGGTAGCCGGTAAACTTACTTTTGCTCGGGGCCTAACATTTGGTGTCTCTACGTGGTGTAAATTTCTTACTATCAGGAAATCCGTCTGCTTGTTTGCCTTTCAATATAGCAATAGCAATTCCAAAAAAAGCGCATAAATAATTATTAATAAAGATTAGTCACGTCTTTGGAATGTGTTTCAAATACTAAATAGAAAGAATTATCGCCTCTATGGTCTATCGGGTCGGCGTCGGACTTGAGTTCTTGAAGTCCTGGGTTCGATCCCCGGGCCGGGCAACAATAGAGATAGAAAATGTGAATTTTCAATTTTCTTACTAAAAGGTTGCTAAGAACAACTTCGATCATGCGAGGTTTAAAAGCGAACTAAAAATTAACCCGTCGCTAACCTCCACTTTTCATTTGTCACTTTTTCATTTTCACTCGGTGTAACTTCAATCTTTATTTAATCTACTAGCTTCCACCCGCGACTCTAAAACTTAATTTTTGTTGTACGTATTTTTCCAGGATAAAAAGTATCCCATTATATGCCCAGGGTAATAAGGTATATTTATACCAAGTTTCATCGAAATCAAACCGTTAGTTTTCACGTGATGCCTGAACATATAGACAGACAGACAGACAATTTTTTTTAATCGTTATTGGGTTTGGTATCGATCCAGTAACACCCCTGCTATTTATTTTTTTAATATTTTCAATGTACAGAATTGACCTTTCTACAAATTTATTATATGTATAGATTACGCAAAAGGTAACAGAGCAGCGTCGATATATTTTCCCATATGTCTTTCTGCCTGTTCGGTGGCAAGAAGCGAGTATAGGTTAAGTGGGTTATTACCAACAAGACCATTGCTTCTAGAGGGGATAGAATATCTTGGATGGGTAAGGGAATCCAAGCATTCCTTCGACCATAGCGACAGTGTTTGGCGCTGTCATGTTTCGGTCTAGAGGGTAGAGTTGCCGATATACATACACATTGGGGTTATTAGCTCGGCCATAGCGTAGCGATGGTCCTATAGCATAACTATTTTGTCTAAGTCCATAGGTACCACTGTGGTCTATCACTATTAGAAAGTCATAAGCTTATCACGTAAAAAAAATAAAAAATACTTACCGGCTACCCTTCAGCCATGAAAACAACAGTAGTGAGTACTGACACTAGCAGTAATAGGCGAGGTGGTGGCAGCCATCTTGACAAAGTATAACAAAAAGTATAAAAATCAGTTAAATTATCCTCACGTCCGGAACCTTGAAAAGGCAGCCTGAGGTAAAGGGGCATTTATTTAATTCAAGGCAAAGGTGTTTTTAAAAGATAATTTTAAAAAATCCAGAATTTTGGGTTATCCTACTCGGGAGTTGAACCCGAAGCCTCACGTAGACAGCGGACCACTACATCAGATTCGCTTATTTTTTTTTTAGATTTATCATTAATAAACTAATAGGTGCATGTATGTACACTACATACGTTTACATATACGTTTGCTTTGCTATACCCGCAATATTTAAATTAAAATAAAAAATTTTCAAGCTTTTCAATTATTTTTAACAGTTGCTTGTTTAATAACAAAATACAACATTTTAAAACATTTTTGATACACTAACACTTGATTTTCTACAATATTATACTATAAATATACTACAATGTTTTGTCTAAATTAAACGGTAATAAAAAAATACTGAAATTTTATCAAGTACCGACGACTTGTTGACGAAATGAAATTTATTAATGTATAATAACAATTAAACATTAACATATATAACATTATTTATGTCTAAAATGCACGTAAGAAGTTATACTTCTTTGGCGTAACAATCCAAAAATACCAAATAATAACACAACGCATACATACATAAATATACATAAATAGCATGCAACAATAATTAAAAATCATAAAATATAATTAAAAATAAAAAGGTTGGCAACTAGCTTCAGAGAAAGGTTCGCAACTAACTTCAGGGTGTTGGATTCGCGCTTCGTAAAAATTCACTTCATCATTTTTCCCAATCGCGTTTAAAGAAGTATAACTTCAGGGTGTTGGATTCGCGCATCGTAAAAATTCACTTCATCATTTTTCCCAATCGCGCCAAAAGAAGTATAACTTCAGGGTGTTGGATTCGCGCATCGTAAATATTCACTTCATCATTTTTCCCAATCTCGCCAAAAGAAGTATAACTTCAATAAAATGAAATGTCCATGGCCAACGATTAATGAAGTTTCTAAAGAGATAAAAGGAAATGTCCGTAATTCGAGATGTTTCTATAGCTCAGCCACTCGCAGGTCTCCCCGCTATTGTAGTGGAGGGTCGAGTAAACACTAACTTTATATTGACTTGTAACAATACGAGTTCGGCTTCTGAAACGGTTCTGAACTATTACAAACCTAATATTAGCACTCGAATAATCCTTTAAGATTAAACGAGTAAAATGTTGTTTTAACTGTTTGTTTTATTGTTTCTGTTGTGTCTTAGTAAATAATATAGCTAAATATAGATGCAAGTTATTAATAAACATAGAAAGTACTCCAGATTAGATCTGGTATTATTTACACATGACAAAAATTAAAATATCAACTTTACCCTTACTTTGCATCTTTGAAATTTAATGTTGTTTAGTAAATTGTGTTAATTGTATATTTACGCCCATATCCCCTAAGGGGTAGGCAGAGGCACAACAAGGGCATCCACGACTAGCCGAAGACACTAAGTCCCACAATGTGATAGGTGATAAGCCTATCGCCAACAGTGCACATATTCAATCCCGGGCAACCTTAATTTTCACAGAAAATAAAAAAAAAGGATTTTCTATTTTTTTCCGACCCAGGGTTCAAACCCGCGACCTCAAGAAGTCAATTCCGACGCCGAACAATAATTATTTAGTTAAATTGCCAAACATAGAGTGACTTAACTCAAATTACAAGTTAATTCAGAGTTAAATATGTAACCTCCAATCGTGCAAGCGGTTCTGAGATGGCTAATTTAAATACTTTAATAAGTTAAGTTTTATATTTATACTGGGTTAACAATTTCCTGTACTTATAAAAATCTAAAATATTCAAAAACTACTTCAATATAATTAAGGTTTATTTCAAGTAGTTCGTAGCATGTGAACTAAGATACTCCTTAGATCCTCCTTGACTTCAATAAAAATAATATTGTATCTATTTTGTTTCGTATTGTCATACTAAGATTTAATTCATATGTTTATTTAAAAAGTATTCAGTTACGTAAACTTACAATCAACAAACATAACCGTAATATATATCTCAATATATCAATTAATAATTTTGTTTATAAATGTTCATTAAACATTTTCGCATTTTTTACTTACAAAAATATTTTTGTATAAGGGTATAATCCTTGCCCAAGGAGTGCAAAATCTGTGTTTCTTGGCGATGTTTAATCAATCTAGAACTGCTATTGCTATTATTCATTTTATTTACATATTCAAAAACGTGTTTTCTACACAGCTGTTCACATTTAACAATTGGAAAAAAATTTAGGATAACAGCTGTGTAGATAATTAAAAATCATAAGGAGCTTAATAAGCTTTTCCGAACCTACAATTTATTTTAATCACATCTAATTAAAATAAAATACTAGTTCACCCAGCAAACGTTGATGTTATATATACCCTATACATACAGCTATATAAAATATCTATCTAAACATAACACGCTAGTCACTCGCGACTTTGTCACCGTAGAATAGATTTTCATACAAACTTTCAAGTTATAGTTTTTGATGGCTGATTTTTTAAAAAATGAAGGCCATTCTTAAATGGTCTTTAGTTGTATGCGTATCAAATTCTATCAAAACTAGTCCAGTGGGTTAGCCGCGAAAGCCCGACAGACAGACTGACAGACTTTCAAGTTTATAACATTAAGTATGGAATTATAGATTTATCATAAAAGTCGATCTATTATTTACAGAGAGTGAAACGACAAATACCTTGACACGAGGTTTTTTTTGAGAGGCTAGCCCTTAGCCGACAGACGTTGTCTTATCTTAGATATGAACAGTGTTTTTTTTACGTGAACCTTCTTCTTACAATAAATAACACAGCAAAAAAGAATGAGTAAAATTGGTCTATTCGTTCAGACGTGAAGCGATAACCATAGAAAATAAGAATTAATTTTTATCTGAATATATATAAATCACGTGCCACAATGTTGGTCCTCAATGGACTCCTAAACCACTTAACCGATTATAATAAAATTCGCACACCATGTGCAGTTCGATCCAACTTGAGAGATAGGATAGCTTATATCTCAATTTATGGTAAAAAATTACCATCCGAGCAAAGCCGGAACGGGCAGCTAGTAGATTATATAAAATTTATGTGACAGATGTCATACTTTTTAGACTTTAAGTGCTGGTTGTATTTTTCAATCTTGTACATTTTAAGTGTGGTTTTCGCTTTTTCCGTCATTTGTAAAACGTGGTCAATATAAGCCAGGATCGAGAAAAATCTTTTACTTTTTAGCTGACATAAAAAATGGAGAAGGTTCTCAATTTGATTGTATATTTGTTACACGATTACTCGGCCAATGACCAATCCATTTTGGTGGTGAATTTAACAAACTTCAAAAAAGGAGGAGGTTCTCAATTCATCCAGTATATTTTTATGTATGTACACCGATTTCTGAACCGACTTACCTAATTCTTTTTTTGTTTAATGCGGAATAATTTTGAATTGGTCCCAAAAATTTGATTTAGTTAGGTCCCTTAGATTTATTTTGAGCTTTTTTTATTTACTTCCACCTATCCCGATGACTATTTTTATTAAATTAAATCAAATCTCGCAAGGAAATTTGATTCAATTCGTTGACTTAGTGACAAGATACACATCGGCATTAAGCAACAAGCTGTTAAGATATTTAGTAACGTTATGTTATATAGCCATCATACTAATATTATAAAGAGGAAAACTTTGTTTTTTTTGTTTGTAATGATTAGGCTCAAAAACTACTGGACCGATTTTAAAAATTATTTCACCATTTGAAAGCTACATTATCCACGAGTGACATAGGATTTGTTTCATCCAAATCGGTATAGTAGAAGCCAGTTTCAGACGAAGCTGCGTGAAACTGCTAGTATATTATATACAGCCTTATACAATGCTCCAAAGATATTTACTTATAAAGTTATTAAATTAAATCATATCAGCAATAAACTAAAATGTATAAAAATAACTACGTTAAAAAAACTACTGAAAAGTAAAGAAAAATAAAGATTTAATATAAATTACATTATTATTATTTAAATGTGCTATTTACTAATAGGTTTGAAGTCGGTGCCAAGCCAATTTAATACTTAAATCTCTACAAAAAAATTAAAAATCGCTATGTTTTTTAATTTTTAGTTTTGAAGTCGGTTTTTTAACGATGTTTTTTTATTTAGAAAAATAGGTCCGAAGTTGTCTCATATCAGTTTCATCTATTAAGAGTAGCTTAAATACTACTAGGAGGATGTTGATGAAATTAATTTGGGAACATTTTGGAACTATATTTTACTCTTATTATTTATCTTTCTAAAAACTAATGATCAAATTTTGACGTGATACCCAATGAACTAGTTAGTGTCGGTTTCTGCAGTTTTACTGCGCTTAATAACTGTAATATAACTTTACTTAACATTGAAATTGAACTCCGTTATTATGTTATATTTTTAATATTGGAAGGGAAACAGGTTGACGGATTTCCTGATGGTACGAAATTCACGCTGCCTAGAAACCAAACGTGGTAATGGTGCGTTGCTAACCTGAGGGGTGGATGGTAGCCGTCGAACCCGAGACCTCATGCAGTCAAGTCCAACACCCGGACCGTTCGACCACAGAGGCGAAAACTTTATTAATTATATTATCTTAAACGAAGTTTCCGAAATGGTCGTCTAAAGTTCATCTGCTTGCAGGACTTGTAAGTAATGCAATAGTTAAGTGAATGCTAAGTTCCTATTGACTTATTGCAATACGAATTCGCTTTGAAACGATGTTGAAATTCACAAACGTAATATTAATATACCAGTGATTTTCTAAGCTCAATGAGAAAAAAATGTTTTATCTGAAAGATTTGTTTAGAATACACTATAAAATTAATAAAATTAGAAAAGTATTCTAGAAAGATATGAAAATACTCAAGAGTTAAAATTTTATTCTATATATAGATCAATTTAGTTTAATAATAATATCAATTATGTTTTATACCTATGACCAATTTTGAAAAATAATAACCTGAAACTTTTGAAATAAAATTTATTCTATGATTTAAATATTTTATACCTATGGCCAATTTTAAAAAATAATAACCTGAAACTTTTGAAATAAAATTTATTCTATGATTTAAATATTTTATACCTATGGCCAATTTAAAAAAAATAATAACCTGAAACTTCTAAAATAAAATTTATTATATGATTTAAATATTTTATACCTATGACCAATTTTGAAAATTATAACTCGAAATTTCGGAAATATAATTTATTCTATAATTTAAACATTTTATACCTACGACCAATTTTGAAAAATAATAAGTTGAAACGATTAATTTTTATCAGTTTTTATAATATATTTTATGTTGAATATTATTAAATATCTAATGTAATGAAAACTGGCCAAGTTAAATCTAACCTACTATTAGATCTCTTATTTTGAAATAACAGCATTTGTTATAGGTATCGAATAAAGCAAAGAAATAGAGTTTCATACTTGATCATAATTTTATTTTGTTCGCATAAATAAATATTTGGATTTTGCATAGAACTTGGCACCCATTACGATTTCCATTCTTTTTGCGGCGGAGTTCACAACCAAGCATAATTTTTGTATTGAACTTGGCTCTCCTTTTTACATTTATGTTTTTGGTGGTATATCATATTACATTAAGTGTAAAACCCGTACGAAGTAACCGTGCAATTCACGTTATGGGACGTCACAGCTGGACGGGAGATCCCTCTTTTTAACGTTACTTGCAGAGGCCCCACCCATACTTTAATCTCTGGCGGAGCACTCTGCTCGCCCACTAGCTTGGTGACGTTGTAAAAGTCTTTAGACGTACACAACAGTAGACATTTTGAAAAAAAAATCTAGTCAGCTCGTGACAATGATTTATGTTACTTAGTTAAACGGTCGAGCATCTGAAAATAAATCCAAATACGCGCAATAATAAAGTTTTTTTTATGTTATAGGAAGGCAAACAAGCAAACGGATTTCCTGATGGTAAGAAACTCTCGCCGCCTAAAGACACCAAAGATGGTAATGGTGCGTTGTCAACCTGAGGTCAGGATGTTAGGCCTCGAGCAAAAGTAAGTTAACCGGCTACCTTACCCACCGAACCACCTAGTCAGATGTCACGGTGTTAGTGATGATAAGCCTATGCTCGCCTTTTACGAGCTGCCTGGCAAGAAAGGCAAATGGTCTATTCTGCAAAGGAGCCCGGACCAACACGGAGCAAAAACTAAGAACAAACTAATAATTATTAATTATGGAACGCTTGAGTTTAAAAGATAAAACGACAACTTTGTCTATACGCTTTAGAAAGAATCTGCGATGTTTACTTGAGTAATCCAAAATAAGTTTTCATCTTGAAGTAGTAGTTTCAAGTTCAAAAGCTCGCAGAACTTGTATTGCTGTCAAATGGTTGAGTGAACACTAAAATTATATTGACTGTAACAATACGAGCTCAGCTTTTATAAAAGCTTTGAACGAAGTACTACAAACTTTATAAGCTTTAAAGCAGTCCATTTAGTCGAATAAACATAAACTTAGTATTACGTGTATCGGATTAGCTATTTTAGGTATTTTTATAGAATAAGAAAGCAATGTCATGGTTATCGAATGAAAAATAAACTTAGTATTTTATAAACGTGTATCGGATTAGCTGTTTTGGGTATTTTTATAGAATAAGAAAGCAATGTCATGGTTATCGAATGAAAAATAAACTTAGTATTTTATAAACGTGTATCGGATTAGCAGTTTTGGGTATTTTTATAGAATAAAAAAGCAATGTCATGGTTGTCGAATGAAAAATAAACTTAGTATTTTATAAACGTGTATCAGATTAGCTGTTTTGGGTATTTTTATAGAATAAGAAAGCAATGTCATGGTTATCGAATGAAAAATAAACTTAGTATTTTATAAACGTGTATCGGATTAGCTGTTTTGGGTATTTTTATAGAATAAAAAAGCAATGTCATGGTTATCGAATGAAAAATAAACTTAGTATTTTATAAACGTGTATCGGATTAGCTGTTTTAGGTATTTTTACAGAATAAGAAAGCAATGTCATGGTTATCGATATCGCTATAGTTTAGGTAAATTTATAAATATTTTGTTTCATTATTATATTAAGATGTCATTACTTTAATATTATCGTCTCTGTGGTCCAGCGGTCCGGGGTCGGACTTGACGTTTAGAGATTCTGGGTTCAATCCCCGAGTCGGGCAACAAAGAAGTGTGTTTTTAAATTTTAATAAAAATAACGTTGCCCGTAATTGTAGGGATATGTGTCCATTTCATGACAAGCCTACCACCTATCACATTGTGGGACTTTTCTACTAGTCGCGGATGCCCTTATTGCGCCTCTGCCTAGCCCTTCGGGGATATGGGCGTAAAAACTTTTTTTGGTTTTTATATTAATTATAATAGTGTATCGTGAATTTCCTCGTTACCGTCAATTCTCATTAAATGAGCTTGGAGAAAGAGGAAGTCATAGCTTTTCACAAGACCCTGACATGACTGTTTTTGACGACTAATAATAAACTTTTAAAACTTTAAGCCCAATTTTGTAAAATCGGATAAATTCTGATAAAATGCCAATGCCAAAAACCGAAAAACTATACACCTAATAAGAAATAATTTTGATGCACTAAAGTAATAATGATAAAGTACTATATGAACTAAAATTAATATTTATTTCTTATAAATTCATTCATAAATTACAGTCTATAAAAATGTTAATTGAATACTCATAGACTTTCTATTTGTTAAGGAAATTTTCATGTGATTCCTTTTAACATTCACTAATTGATAAGTTTTTGTACATATACAGAAGAATCATAACCCAAAAATTATGCTTTTCCAAAGCTTTAAAACAAAATATATTACTTATGTTATGATGAACTGAGATAGTGTACATTCGACTTTATCATCAAATTGGGTTGGAGTCAGTGAGGTTCATTTTATAAGTCGTATTTTGTCGCATCATCACCTACGAGGACATTGTAATAACTATGAGCGAAGTAAGATCAAGATGTAATATTTGCTAGTTTGATATTGGCTAGTTGATTTGCTAGTATTGATATTGGCTAGTTTTGCTAGTTATACTGGCTTCTCCGACAACTAGAGAGAAACCACATATTTTACCAAGATTACTGCTACCTAAGTAAGCTGGTTTACCTCGAACTGGTCCTCTCCTATACTACTGTATTTAATACTGAAATAAAGCAAATGAGCGACATGTAAGACATGCTATTTGGTATTTTTAAGCATAAAATCTAGAAACGGCAATGGGTTTCAAAACGCCCTGAATGTAATGGAAATTTGCACCAGTGTTTTTGTTTATGAAATGAGCAGAAAAATAAGCAAACGGAATTACTTGATGGTAATTTTGATGAGGCTCGGGTTCGATTCCCGAGGTGGACAGGTATTTGTGCGATGAACATTTGGATGTCTACATTTCCGGGTCTAGGTGTTAATTAAATTTATTCTGGTATCTATTTAAGTATTTCTATGTTATGTCTAATTGTTTGTACAATAGAATCCCGTTGTGGTATGGTTCGTTTTTGGTTTGCATGTAAAGTTTGTTATTGCTGTTTGGTTTCTTCTATTTTTCGTATACCTTGGTTTTAAGGTAAAACAATGTAGACCACACAATTGGCTACTTTTAATATTCAACACAAAATAAAATCAAAATTATTGTGTAGTTCCATTTTGTATAAATACGGACAACTAACTTTTTTGCACCAAATGAAATAAATATATTGCTAAATGTGTTGCTAAGCGTATAACTTCCGAACGACTGATTCGGATAACTCTTTTTTGTTGTGTTAAAACTTTGCCAGAAAAAAGTTCTTATGACGAGAAAAGCCGGGAACATTGCAGATAAAGTTATTTTTGAAGAGAAAGATAGAAAAGAAGAGAAACAATATTCATTTGCATTCCGCAATTAGTATTACAAAATTATTTAAGCGTTCCAACATTTTCTACCAACTTGTGTGCAAATATTTTAATAGATTTTAATTAAATTAGTAATTTTAATTATTTATTTTCTATTTACACACTGTATTTTGTATTGATTACATGATAATTTATTAATCCAAAGAGGACTTGGTTTAAATGTATATTTTATAGCCATGTTAAGCCAGGGCGGGCCGCTAGTATAAATATAAAACACACTAAAACAAAATACTTTGAAACACTGTCATGTGAAAATTTAAAGCTTGTTTACTTAAGTCTTCCATTTATAGTACTTAATGTTATCTTATCTTTTAACATAATCTGATAGTTTTGATAGTTCTGATAGTTTTGTCCAACAAAAATGTTTATTCATTCATTTTGACCGGCTCGTTGGTCGAGTTGCTAGCTTACACGCCTAACTACATCAACCTACCGCGAGGTTCGGGTTCAATTCCAAAAGGGGCAGGCATTTGTGTGATGAACATTTTAATGCCTACATTTCCGGGTCTGGGTGCTTATTAAATATATCTGGTATCTATTTAAGTATTTCTTTGTATAAGAATCGTTGACTGACACCCATAACACAAGCATATAATTTGTTTACTTTGGGGTTAAATTCAATTTGTGTGACTTGTTTTTTTTTACTTTTTTTTTATAGAAGAGGCCTCCTCTTGTGCAAACGAGCAAGTGGGTCACCTGATGGAAAGTGATCACCTCCGTCCACGGACATCCGCAACAGCAGGAGTGTCACAGATGCGTTGCCGACCTTTAAGGAATGAGTACGCTCTTTCCTTGAAGGTCAATAAGTCATAACTGTTTGGGAATACCACCCTCGGTAACTGATTCCACAAATGATGTTCAAGGATATTTATTATTAGTTTTTTATTTAAAGAATAAAAAAATTAGTTAGAGTAGTTCTATTCTACATTAAGTGTTCTCCTTTTCACTAACGAGTAAATGCATGAAATATAATATTAATTTCGTTTACAGTCAACAGACTAACGTTTTATAACACTTATTTCTATTTTCACTACGATTTGCACTAACACAGTTTTCAAAATAAATTGTTCACTGTCACTCAACATAAAAGCATAAAGCGCGCAAAGGTTAAAAGCTTTTCCAAATGTGAGCGCAAGCCTAACTTCATTAAGTTATTCTGGTATGACATTATTCTAGCAGAAGACAGATCATTGTACATATTTTTGTTTGATATTTAAGTTGTACTAAACAACTATTTTTATCAGTTACTAGCTTTTGCCCACGGCGTTGTCCACGTTAATGGTCCACAGGAACATTTTTCCAGGATAAATTCTATCCTATATGTTAATCCATATCACCCTCTATGTGTGCGCCAAATTTCATGAAAATTGCTTTATCAGTTTTTTTGCGTGAAGGAGTAACAAACAAACATACAAACTTTTGCATTTATAATATTAGTGGGAAAACCCTATGTTCTTAAACGTATAATATAATGCTTTGTCTAATAAATATTAGCTATGACCGCGAATTTTCTGGCTTATAAGTTCAATACGCAGTTCATTAGCAGAACATCCAATCTCGTAGATTTTTTTATTTGATAATACTAGTGTATATGTTGCCCTGTAATCCCTCTCTTCCAGTATAAATTCTATAAAATTCAGTTAACTAACATCTAAACCAGTAATAAAAAACACATAGTTATTCAAAATAAACATACAAACGTTTCAGTTTCATAAATATGTAGTATGCAATACCGTCTTTACCATAAGGGCACACGGGGCCAGTGCCAAGGGCCCCCATATTCAGAGGGCCCCCGGAAGGTCAACTATTTCACTCACTTTTAACCTTAAAATATTTTGGTACGAGGGTCAAACTGAAAGTTCTTAGAAAATCAAAAACTAAGCATTCTAGCAAGTTATTAGTTTTATTATAACTTTTCAAAATAGCGTCCATTTACATCAATACATCGCTGCATTCGATGGAACCATTGAGAAAAGCACCTTGCCCACTCGGCCTTAGGGGTCTCTTCGACGGCGTTTTGAAATGCAGCCACTGCTTCTTCGGCGTCCATAAAATGTTTTCCTCGAAATTTTTATTTTATTTTCGGGAATAAATAAAAATCGCAGGGTGTGAGGTCGGGGCTATACGGCGGGTGACCCAGTAATTCCACGTCTGAGGTCGCCAAATAGTCGATCGTTTGCCTGGCGGTGTGCGACGAGGCATTGTCGTGATGAAGGAGGATCCTGCTGCGAGGTCGTTTCTCTCGAACTTTTTCCAAGACAAGTGGCAAACAGTTGTTAGTGTACCACTCTGCATTAACCGTTTTCTGATCCTCTAAGACAACTGTCGCGTAATGATCTGTCTTTTCGAAGAACGAGGCCACCATCTTTTTTCCAACACTTCGACCTCTCTTCACTTTAGTTGGCAACTCTTCGGAAGGAAACACCCACTGAGCAGACTGTCTTTTGGTTTCCGGATCATAACAGTAAATACAGCTTTCGTCACCCGTTAGTATGTCGAACACAGCATTTGAGTCACCTCCGTTAAATTTTTGGATCATTTCTCGGCACCAATCAACACGGCGGAGTTTTTGAGCCTCGGTCAAATTATGCGGTATCCAGCGGGCACAAAGCTTCCTGACCGCTAAATGTTCATGGAGGATTTTGTGCACTTGGCTCATACCTATGCCTAGACTTGTCCGAATCTGCTAATAGGTCACTCTTTTGTCAGTCTCTATCATACGCCGCACAACACTGATATTGTCTTCAGTCGTCGCTGTAGAAGGCCGTCCCTCACGCAAATCATCGGTGAGATTAGTTCGACCACGTTTGAATTCATTAAACCAGTTGTAAACTGAGGCACGAGATGGGGCTTCATCGTGAAAAGCCAATCGAAGTCTATCATAACTTTCTTGTTGACTTATATGACATCGAAAGTCATAAAAAATCTATGCACGAAAATTTTCTCGGCTTAAACTCATTCTGACGTGCACAGACAATTTTCAATTTGCCGCCAAATCGTAAAACAAATGACAAATGAATGAAATGTATACTCAATATTATTGGTAAAGAGTTCTATTTTCAAAATTTAAACTTAGTTTTTAATAAAATGCTTTTAAGTTGCCTCGTATTGGTAATAAATATGCACCCAGCATTATGTTTTTTTCGTCGCCCTGATTCTTGCAGCTTAATAACGATTAAGTAATAAATATTTGGGATTTAATACAAGATGTTGTTTATCAGAAATCCCGAAAGAAACTGTTATAGTAATCATAAAAAAAACAGCATCATACCAATATTATGAATGACATACTGTAATAAAATAAATAAAAATGTAATTGATTACCCAAAAAATCAAAGTGAATTTTTTTTTATATTCTAAAAAGGGCCCCTAAGTTTTTATGTGCCCAAGGGCCCCAGCATAACCTAAGACGGCCCTGGTAGTATGTACAAACAAAATACGGCTGGGACATTGACGAGGTACCTATAATAATATGGGACTAATTTCGCAAACTAAAGTACCTTAAAACGAAATAGCTAAAAATACAACATTTTAAATGACTTGAAAAACCTCCTTAGCCTCTACACCTTTTTCAATGTTTTACAATGAGGTGTATTATCATTATCGCCTCTGTGGTCTAGCGGTTCAGGTGTTGGACTTGACTGCATGAGGTGCTTGACTGCAACAAAAAGAAAATGTGTTTTTTCCAATTTTCTGATAAAAAAATGTTGCTTCGGATTGGATATGTGCACTAGTCGTGGGTATATATCTACCTACCTCTTCGGAGATACGGGCGTAAAGATATTTTAATTGTGATATAAATAAATAATAAATAAATAAATATCTCTGGACAAGTTACACAAATCGAATCTAACCCCAAAGTAATCCAATTATATGTAATATGCGACATAGGTGTCAGTCAACGATATTAATTCATGTAAGTGTAAATAAACAAATAGACACCAGAATAAATTTATTGCACACACCGTAACTCAGAAATCTAAACATTTGCAACATACAAATGGATGCCGCAGTCGAGGTTGGAACCCGAACCTCGCAGTTAGTTGGTGGCGTACCTACTCCAGTCAATTAAATTTTTAAAGTAAACATGCGCGCGAACATCGATAAGTTTTAAAGTTTGGCAGGCTGAACACGGCGTGCGGGGTGAGGGACTCGCGAGGGGAAAGTACATCGAAACGTAAATAGGTATTTGCTGAGTGCGTGTAAGGCCTTAACAATTCATACTATGTAACCATCCGAGTTTCTCACAATAATGTATACATGTATATTTATGGCAAAAATATGTATATATTATGAATTATAATAATATGTAAACGTTATTATTTTACAAAAATGTAATTAATACTATTTCACAACAATGTATGCAATAATGACTGTGACTTTTTTCTTAAATATGTATACACATATAACTTTAACAGTTTTTACTATTTTGAGGAAAGGGTTTTCATTTCAATAACATGTACACAATGTAATTTTCCTTTTAATGTGAACATTCGTTTTTATCTTGTAGATAGAGGTCTTTACTACGATCAGTCACGAGAGAGGGGACAGATTTTTGTTACGTAGTCGATTTCGCCAATAGAAATTTCGGACTATACTCGAAAATTGCGACCGGATTTCTCACAAGGTCAAGAAATTTCCTATGATGCTTACTTGAAGATGTGTGACATGGATATTAATAATTTTAAACAGAAAACAATTGTTCGTTTTTTGATGTGACAACGTCTTAAATTAGGTTGCGGCTCGGAGTCACTCACGAAAAAGTGTAACGCCCGGTAACGTTACGATGAGTCACCGAACGAGAGAGAGGCCCGCCGGAATGGCGAATGCCTTGCGTCTCTCTCTCACTTGATCTTCGTGTTTATATTGAGTGAAATTAGTTAATTTAGGTGGGAATTAGTTTAGTTTTGTTCAGTGAACGTGCACAAATGAAATAATCATGAAGAAATTAGTGTACCGTGAATTTCCTCCCTGCCGCCAAATCTCCCAAAGTGAGTTTGCGTAAAGTTACCACCGTTTTACTCAAGAGCCTGACGTGACTTTGTAAATAGTGACCAATGACTTTATAAGAATAATTAATACGGAAGACATACAACTAATGAAGAAATAATTTATACGGAAGACGTGGCAGCATGGCCTAAAGGTCTTAGCCGGCCCCAGAAAGGGGCAAATTAACTTAAAAAAAATACAACAACAATACAAATTATACAAAAACTTTTTCGCCTTTCTTGAACCGACAAATTTATTTAAAAAAATCTAGAGATGAGATAAAATTGGATTGGCTAAACTGAAGACTGATCATAAAAAAGACAAGAAAATGCTATAATAATAACAGAAATTTCTCAAACTACTACATCTTACATTCTAGAAGGCTGTTATCTTTTTTGCAATTCAGGTGAATTGCGTTGCGTCATAATTATACTGACCGACTACTCGTATATTGGGAGTATTAGTTATAATTATGTTTCACATGTATAAATGTTTTAGTCAGAAATCAAATTTGGTATAAAATTCACTAACACAAACTAATTCAGAGGCGGTGTATTTAGCGTAATCATAAATTACGAAGTGGGCAAACCACTGCGACCAAACTTTGTTAAGTTTACTAATCTCTTGCTCCACTTAATTGTACCCATTATTCTCTGTGAATATTGTGTGTAATAAATAATAAGACTAAATTTACATACGTATAGGTTATTTACTTAAATTGAATTTATAAAAATAGGCCTGTTTAGCGGCGCTTCAGCTGTGCGTAAAACAATTTCAGAGATGTAGTTTCAATTTTGATAATTTGGCCTCTTTGTTTCGACATTAAAATAGGAAAAGAATGTTTGAATCTCATACTATCCCTGAAAAAGTAACACAAATTGAACCTAACCCCAAAAGTAGGTAAGCAAATTTTATGTCTGTGTTATGGGTGTCAGTCAATGATACTAATACCAAAGACAATATATATCTAATCTCTGCTAATACATAGAAATACCTAAATAGATACCAGAATAAATTTAATAAACACTTAGACCCGGAAATACAGATATCTAAATGTTCATCACACAAATGCCTGCCCCCGTCGGAAATCGAACCCGAGCCTCGCGGTTGATTGGTGTAGTTAGGCGTGTACGCTAGGCGCTCGACCAACGAGGCGGTCCAGTATGCTTCTTTGCTTTCTAATATTAAAATTACATTCCTAGGACAGGATAACAAGAAAAAGCTCAGGCAGGTATCACAGGTAATTGTCACTCGGAGCCGAAAACCAGGGTTTGAGGGTTTCATTTGCACTGCTCGAGGTTTGTATGATATTTTTTGCGTGATGGAACAAGAAAATGTAAATTTTCTGCAACGAGAGAAAAGTTCTCAAAAGTGAAACGCCCGGAAGGCAGAGAATGTTATTTCCCTGTTCACGGATTCGACATTCAATTAGTCGGTTTTAATTAGTTGATTCCTCGTATCACTTACATTTACAAAGATTCAATGCTATGCTATGCCCGCGAATTCATCTACGTGGTATTTAAAATATCTTTTTTTTATGATATAGGAAGGCAAACAAGCAGAGGTATTTCCTGATAGTAAGAAATTTACGCCGCCTAGAGACTGGTGCGTAACCAACCTGAGGTCGGGATGTTAGGCCTCGTGCCAAAGTAAGTTTACCGGCTACCTTACCCTCCGAACCGGAACACGTCATAACGTTATGGTGGTAGGAATAGGTAAGGCGGTGGTACCAATCCGGGCGAGTTGCTGCGAAACTCTACCACCTAGTATGTCTAAAATAGACAATACCTTAACTTACTCTTTTATACATCAGTTACCTGCTAGTGAAATTCCCGACGTGGGTCTGGTCGTTTTTAGATTGTCCAGAATAAACAGACAGTTAATAGAGTATATGTGCCGTAGTTTACGTTCATATGCATATAGTAAAAAGCGGTTACTTAAATATTATAAGCAAACAGACACTCGATATAGATGTATATAGATTGCTTATGAAGTAACGAAATCTAATAACATCTTAAGGAGGTTTAAGAGACACCCGTAGAGAAAGCAATTTTCTCGTTAAATCTATACATATAATAAATCTGTAGAAGGGTCAATTCTGTACATTGAAAATATTGAAATAAATAGCAGGGGGTATTACTGGATCGATACCAAACTCAAACATGTGATTAAATTTTTTTTGTCTGTCTGTATGTTCAGGCATCACGTGAAAACTAAATTTTCGATTTTAATGAAACTTGGTATATTTATACCTTATTATCCTGGTCATAAAATGGGATACGTTTTATCCTGGAAAAATGCATAAAAAAAAGAAAAACTTAAATTTTCAGTTTTATCACGCGAAGACCGACATCCGCGCGGACGGAGTCGCGGGCGGAAGCTACTACATAAATAAGGCTGTTTGTCAACTTAAACCAATATGAACGCACCACCATTTTATATATGCCTAGCACTTCGACTCAGCTTCCCACGGGTGGACAAACTTCCATGTTATTATGGATATTCCGGTGATGTTGTAAAAACCTCGCGGTTAGCAACATGTTAGCCATTTCGAAAAAAAAAGTTATTACGCATGTAAACCTTCATATTCCTATCCTATCTATTAAAATAATCAAATTCATTGCATAGTTTTAAAAAAGTATCTTTACGCCCATATCCTCGAAAAGGTAGACAGAAGCACAATCAGGGCACCTACGACTAGCCGAAGACACTTAAGTCCCACCATGTGCAAGGCTTTCGCCAACCGGGCACATATCTCTTCCCGAGCAACACTTTTTATTAGAAAATTGGAAACACCACGTTTTATTTTTTGTTACCCGAACCGGGAATCACACCCGGGACCTCATAAAGTCAAGTTCAACACCTGGACCGCTAGACCACATAGGCGATCATCGTTTTAAAGACTAGGAATACATAGGAATAGAACAGCGGACAGTGAGTTTGTATGAAATAAAACTATATGTTTAGTGATGCACATGCATAATTATAAAGACTTCCTGCTAATTTTGTTATTTAAACGGAATTTGTATGTACATACATATATTCAGAGCACTCCAACTTAAACACTTAAAGAAAAGAGTAAATAGACACTTTATAGCCTATCTACTTATATCTACGATGCCGTTCTCGCTTTTTTCTGTTAAGTTTATCATGATACAATGCTCCAGCTACAAAAAACAGGAGCTAGAACAATTATTTTAACAATGAACTAAAACGGGCCTGGATTTCCTATGATAATTCGAAATGCATTCTTAGTTATTTCACTAAAGTCGTTTGTAAGAGCTTTGATGAATACAGTTTCAAAGTTTTCTATTTATTCAAAAGCCAACTGGTTTCACGTCTTAAACTTTAGTTTCGTAGAAGCTTTAGAGAGGTTTTATGAATGGTCGAATAAAGCTGTCATCTTAAGATTTTTATTAATTAGTGGATGAAACGCTTTAGATTTGATGACTCATTTACAATTTTTCTTAATTATTGGGTGTATTTTAGAACTAGTACACAATAAGTAAGTTACCGAAGACGCACTCATGTACAAAATGTAAACAAATTTGAATCTTAAGACGTAGCGTAAAAGCTCATATTGTGCTGAGGGACGCCTTGCTATTAAAAAAATAACTTCGTTATTCAAGGTTGTCACAACTCGTTTTAATCTTCCAGGTTATATAGTTTTATTAGGTATTTATTATTTCGTAACAATCTCTTTCGTGTATTGAATGACAAAAACCCCGATGAAAGGCATTTGAAGAGACCGCTTGAATGTACCTAAACTGAAGACTGAAACCCCTCTTATTGTAATAAGACTTATGTCTTACAATAAGATAAGTTAAGGAAATATGGTAAGTTGGTATGGGGGTTGTTAATGATAAAAAGTCATTTCAATAAAAATATTTAAGATAAAATATTTTGTAAACTCAAGAATAGGGAAACATACTCTTCTGCATACATTTATTTATACTAGTGGTCGCCCATTGGTCGAAATTCGACCATTTTAATATTTTAATATCCAAATTTTAATATCTTGATGATAAGAACGCCATCTTCATTTCTCAAGACCAACTACTTTGTTTCCAAACTGTATGGTGCACCATCTGTGATCTTTTATCGTTATTATCAATATATTTGTTTGTGTGTGTCAAATGCATGGTAGTGTGGGTAATGTTTTATAATTATTATTGAAAAATATTAGCGTTCTATAATCTTGCATCCTCGAGATTTTCGTAAAAAGGGGTCCAAAGTTTTAGCATCACATATTAATATATAGATAAGAAAGGTAAAGATTTACATGAAGTAGCCAAATTAAAGTACAATTAATATATCCTACAACTCTCAATAAAAGTAAGAGCATTCTGTTTGATTGACAATCTAGTATCGATTAAAACGAAAATCCTGGAGTTAATTGAAATTGATAGTAACACAGGATAATTACAATGTGTCAGACTATAAATTTTGTTACAGCAATAAAATTGCTGCCAGAGTTAAATACAAACAGAAGTTAATTGCTTTTCAGAATCTTAAGAGTCGTACAATCGTAACACTTCATTACATTTACATATTAATTGTGTCAGTTACTTGCTTCATGCCAGCTCAACTTTGAATGAATACGACCGAATTTGGGAAAACTAATGGATGATTTACTAATCTTTGGAACTAAAATCTCCATGTTTTGGCAACTGTTTCATTTCTACTAGTCTACGAGTTTGTCAATCACGACCTTCATATGCTTTTTTTCTTTAGGGTTTAGAATTCTCGTTAGTATTTTGCTATTAGTCAAGTTGAAATTTGCATTAAATTTATCAAAATCTGCGGGATTCAATTATAATTAGTCATAAGTCCTAAGTAATGTCAGGGTCTTGGTTAAGCGGTGGCCTCATTACTCAAGCTCATGTATTGGCGACAACGAGGAATTACACGGTACTCTAAACTCTTCATGATTATTTCATTTGTGCACTTTTGCTCAACAAAATTGTACAAAATGCCACCAAAATTGACTAATTTCTCTCAATATAAACATGAAATTCAATAATTGTGAAAAAACAGACCATCTTTACTCTCGATGGCGCGGGCGCCAAAACTCCATGTGAATCCCTATAGCAAGTTCAAGTGAAGCGCATTGACCGCTGGTAGACTAATAGTGATTTAGGTTCTCACCCTGTTTGCATTGCTTCTTTCTGCCGCCATAAAATCAATACACACTATGGTTGTGTTCCAATTTGGAGGCTAAATTTGTCGGTGAACTTACGGAAGAAACCTCACATTCTTATCTAGGCTGGCTGCAGGTACAATTTATTGGTGTAAGTATATTATTTCTACTTTTGCCAATATAGATTGAATGTGATTATTAAAATAAAATAACTGACTGAGTTAAAGTACAAGTTATGTTTTATTCTCCTACTAGCTACCCGCCCCGGCTTCGCACGGGTGTAAAATATACATTTATACCTTCCTCTTTAAACACTGTATCTAATAAAAAAAGCCGCATCAAAATCAGTTGCGTAGTTTAAAAGATTTAAGCGTACAAAGGGACACAAGGACGGAAAACGCGACTTTGTTTTATACTATGTAATGATATAAGTCCGGGTCTTCTATTTGGTTTATCTAGCAACTCGTAAGAGGCAAGTATATGTTAAACGGTTTATTACCAATTATCATCAAGACCATTGATAGTACATAAAACAGCAACTTGCTCAGGAGCGGTAAGGGTCCACCGCCTCGTCTACATCTTACTATTATAACTACATTTAGCACTGTAATTTTTCAGTACCGAAATCAAGGTAAGGTCATACTAGGCCTAACAACTTGGTCATGGGATAGAAACGCACCTATAACGCATGTGGTGTCTACTCATACGACTATCTTTTTGTGTTAAATTATCGAATTATTGAATACTAGCTGTTGACTGCGGCTTAGTCCGCATTTTCACAGGAACCCTTTGTGCGATAAGAATTAAAAGTAACCTATGTGTTAATCCAGTTCACAACCAATGTGTGTTCCAAATTTCAGATAAATCCGTTCAGCCATTCGAGCGTGAAAGAGTAACAAACATTTTCACAAACTTTCACATTTTTAAGGAAGTTCATACCTTTTTCATATTTTGTTTTTTAAGTAAACAAACCAGCACCACATTAAACGAAGTCTTGTAATAAGAACTTGCGGCTTAATGTGTTCATTTTTACTGGTAATTGAATGTCATCTTCCTAAGCCCCCTAATGTAGTAGAAAAGCTATGTAATAATTTTCTGCTTAAATAATTTATTTGTGTGACACTTTATTATTTCTAGGACAATACCGTAAGTAAGATATAAAAGCTAATAAAATTGTTACAAGTTGCGCATCAGTATTTTTGTTGAACGCCTCTACGGTCTAGCGGTTAGCGAATACGTCAAATGGCAATACTATGCAAGGTTCAGCAGGGTTATATTTTTTTATATTAGGCTAGTGCGTAGAGGCATAATTCGGCTAAACTGCATATTGCTTAGCTAGGCGGATTTTCATTAAAAATTTGGATTCAGATGCTGCAAAGGCTGTGCAACTTGTAGTTGACCCTATCCTTTTTGTTGCTTTTATTTAGGGGAGGGGGGGATTACTTACTTACTATCTCTACTTGTAAGTAGATGTAATTTTTGAATTAAGGTAATACGCGGTAAGAGATAGATCTTCTATTTATATCTAATTTTAATAAACTTGTTATATAAAGTTATTGCATGTAATTTTTAATTCGTTTCTTTACTGTTAACGGGGGTGTGTCCATATTATACAGTTATGAGTATCTACGAAATGAGTTTATCGTTATAAATAAAATTTACATTTATAATGGCCATAGCTTTCGTTTCTTTTAAGGTATTTTTATTTAGCCCTTGACCTGTGCTTGGGTTAAATTTCTAGAAATTTTGAAAAATAAAAGTTACGGTAAAGAAAGTTTTTTTAAAATTTCGCTACAACATTTGAACAGGGTGACAAAAATTTTATATATTTTGGAACTGTTATATATATATATACTGTTATGGATTTAACGAAAAAACATTTTTTGAGTTTGTTCTAAATAAACATAATAGCGGCATAGCGATGATACTTTTTAATTTTGCAATCTATCGATTTTTTCTGAATCTCAGCATTTCAGACCAGCTAATTTTCTTGACCATGTTGAAGTACATTAATTAAGCTACTCGGAAATTAATAGTGTTTATATTTAATTGCGTTATAATCATGGGAATGATTCAGGTTTTGTCAGCGAAAAAAATTACTCTCCTATTTTTTATGCTAGCGATTTCTATGAAATTCAAAAGTATAATTTTGTAAGAACACTTTAAAAGAACTCTCCGAAAATGATTTTAAAAATGGGATAGAAACAATTCATTCATAAAAGCATTTAGTTTCTTCTCTTTACAATTTTTCTTTCAACAAATAAAAAACAACTTTTTAATATTTTATTGAGTCAGGCGATACTTTTGCGGAAATCTAATGTAACAGATCTTCATCTGTTTAAGAGTAAGCCTTTATTTTGCTAATTCCGCGTAAGCAGTGTAACTGCTGTGGCGAGAAGTCTTCCAAATGAAACAGAAGGTGACAAGCCTAACTAACGTTCGCACTGCCTACCACCGAGACTAGACCACGAGTAAAGTAAGAGCTTGGGAAACAATTTATATTGTCACGTTCTTCGCATGTGATAACCCTACCCGAAGTTCTCACTTTGCGACCAGACCACGGATAGAGTCCGAACTGGGGAAATAAAACAACTTGTCACGTTCTTAGCCCACCTTGCCGAACAACTCACCACAGAGAACAGCAAATCAGAGTTGAGGTACGTTTTGCCTCGAGACCGAGCCATCCTCAGGAAATCGACCGTACTATACAAACTACGACACACGTTTCATCGTGTTACTGTAAGAACGTGATAATTTATATTGTTTCCCGAGTTCTTATTTCATTCGTGGTCGGGTCGCGGTGTTAGTTAGTTAAACTTGTTAGTTAAGCTAAAATAGTAAGCTTTCTGTGTCATTACATCTGTAACTTTATGGTTAATTAAATATTATAAATTATTATATTATTAAGCTGTTTTTTGACTCTTACTACATTTTTTTAAAAATATTGCTTTTTAAGTTATTTGTGACAATACTTTAAAATGTGGCTATAATGTATGATTGGAACGCCCACGCCACTACGGCCTATAGGTATCGTATGGATTTAGATGGGTCTAGTAAGAAAAATAGGTCCTGATTTGACCAAGATTATCAAATATGCTTAAATCATACTTTATAGATATTTTTTTTGTTAAGCCGGATGTAGTAATTGATTTTTTGCAGTTTTATAGCGCTTACGTAATTTAGGAACGTCAACTAGAGAGAAATGGTTGTTTTACTTTCTGATTGGTGTTTTTGTCGGTATAAAATAAAAATGTTTTTTATTCTTGGGTTACAAAGTATTGTTTTAAAAAAATAACGTTTATGTAGCTAATTTAATATGGCCAACCTTTAACCATTGAAAATAGGACACTTCTTTATAAAATAATTGTTACCTATTCCACTGGTACGAGTATAACAGACGGGAACTTTCTTTGACAGAATCCAATTATAAGTTGTTCAGTTGACTGGTCTGGTCGTCGTGAATATGAAAGTAACTGTTTGTTCAAAACCTAATTTTGCATGTTCAATATTTGCAGTGACCTGAGTTTTACCTATGTTCAACTCTTCTAGGGCTTATGAATATAATAAGAAGACTAGAAGAGTTGACTGGTGAATAGTTACTCAGATGACACAAATTAATATCATTATACTGTTCTCCGCGGTGTTGCCCGCGTGGTTAATAGTGGGATGGGATAACATTTTTTCGGGATAAAAGTGATCCAAGTGATTCTCTGTGTGTGCTAAATTTCATGAAAATCCGTTAAGCAGGGTTTTTGCTTGAAGGAGTGACAAACAAAGAAACAAACATGTAAACTTTTGCATTTATAATATTAATAGGATGTACAACGCGAATAGGAACTTCCTTCTTTTTTTTAGTTTTGGCAGAGAAGAGTGATTACCTTCTAGCCTAGTATTCTTACATACCGGATCTCTTCTTTGCTATCTATAAGGTCAGTTGAAGATAATTATACTAGGGTATCTATTTCTTAAGGTCTTGAAAAACATCTGCCTTTTTGCCTGGCAACTTGTAAGAGGCAAGTTTATGTTAAATATGCATTACTATGTCTCCGTGTTGGTCCGGGCTCCTTTGCAGATAGACCATTTGCCTTCATTGCCAGGCAGCTCGTAAAAGGCGAGCATAGGCTTGCCCTATGATAACACCTTGACATCTGACTAGGTGGTAGAGTTTCGCAGCGACTCACCCGGATTGGTACCACCGCCTTATCTATTCCTGCCGCCATAACGTCATGACGTGTTCCGGTTCGGAAGGTAAGGTAGCCGGTTGATTTACTTTTGCTGGAGGCCTAACATCCCGGCCTCCAGTTGGCTAGGCGGCGGAAAAAATTCTTACCATCAGGAAATCTTTTTGCTTGTTTGCCTTCCAATGTTATAAAAAAAACTTGCAAGACCATTGTGGCGCAGGCGGTAGAGAGCTGTGCAACAACTTGCCCCTGGCAGGTTTCTAACGCCTTACTTATTCCTGTCACCATACCTCAACCATTTATGATACTATCATGTTTCAGACCGTAGGGGAGGGTATAGCTGGTAAACTTGCACCATAGGCCTAACTAGATGTTAGGTCTATTATGCGAGTTATATATAATATCATATGGTACGTATAGGGCACGGTAACGGTTTCCTACCAGCAGGAGAGCCGCTTGCTTCTCTGCTATGACTTGATTTAGAAAGATGAATAAAACTCAGTTACGAAGTTGTATTATTTCCATACTTTTTCCATTTCTTTACATGTATATGTAATGTTAACGGGGTTTGATCGCGGGGTCGGGTGCGTATTTCCAATTTTTTAATACAAATAATGTTGCCCAGGATTGGATATGTGCCCCGTTGCCACCAATTATATTATGGGACTTAGTATCTTTGGGGTCGAGTAACAAAAAGTGGTTTTTCAATTTTATACTGAAAAAAAAAAATTTGCTCGAGATCTGATATGTGCCCAGTCGGCGATAGGCTTGCCACCTATCACACTGTGGGAGTTAGTGTCTTCGGCTCGTCGTGGGTGCCCTGGATGTCCCTCTGCTTACCCCTTCAGGATATGGGCGACGACTACTACTACTACTGTCACTACTATGCGAGTTACACGTATAATAACATATTATGGTATGTATAGGCTTCGGTAACGGTTTTATACCATTAGGAGAGTCGCATGCTAGTTTACTAAGTTTTCACTAAAAAGATAGATATAACTCTGTTATTCCTATTATTATATTTTTTTAATTACTTAAAACGTATACATTACTACTATTTAAATTATGCGATTCGGCTTTACACTTTTTACTCTTTTTACACTTTATACTTTTATTTTTATATTGGCTGACCTAATCTAAATTTAAGCGAAATAATTAAATATATAATAACAAATCTATATAGATATCTTTAAAATAAATTCGGATTTCCGAAGCTTGACGAATATAGCCGTAGCGCATAATTTAAAAAGCACCACTATACGTGAGGTTATGATTATTAATTATGCGTGTGAAGTCACGGGAAGTTGTAACAAGTATGGCTAAAGGTATGAAATTTCTTATGAAATCATTATTTACATTTCCGTGGGTACAACAGAGGCCGACTTACTTTGACAGAAACCAATTATAAGTTGCTCACTCGACTGGTCGTCGTGAATGGGAAAAGTACTTGTTCGTTCAAACCTGAGTATTTTTATATTTTTTAATGATTCTTTAATTATTAATTTACTTTACCTTTTTGCATATTGTTATGTTGTCTGTATTTTTATTGTTCTATCGGTTCATTTGCCTATGATACGGGAGCTCAAGAGAGGATTTTTGTGTTTACTTGTATCAGATTATGATATGGGAAATGTTTTGTACATATTTAAATACTTTCATTATGTATGACGTACCTACGTAGAGACGTCTTAGAAATTTTCAATAAAATGATTTAGCCATTGGCCTATAGGTACACTATTATCTAAAGTGGCGATAATTTTTATTTATTATTCCTTTATTTTTAGATGTTTTTCGCAAATAATATAAAAGTGTAGGTAACCTTATATATTCGCATCTGTGGTTTAGTGGTTCGGACTTGAGTTCTGAAGGTCCTGGGTTAGGTCGGCGGACCGGGCAACAGAAAAAAGAAAATGTGTATTTCCATTTTCTAATAAAAGTGGCGTAGCCTGGGATTGGATAGTGCCCGGTAGGCCTATCGCCTACCATCACCTTCGCTTGCCACCTATCACATTTTGGAACTTAGTGTCTTCAGCTAGCCGTGGGTGCCCTGGTTTTGCTTTTGCCTGCATGTTTAGGGATATGGGCGTGAATATACTTTTTATTTATTCTCCACTACTCAAATTCCTCATGTTCCTGGAGTGACTACAAAATTACAATTCTGGGCTCCCCTCCTACTACTCCAACTAGCCATAGTCGTGCTCCAATTACCATGATAGGGAGGGGGGGGGCGTTATTATTCCCTCATACAAGTCGACTAAAATGCCCTATATTTCTTCCATATGCAAAACTGGTGATGGAGTTATTTTTTTTAATTAGGGTGTACTTTTTACTTTAGCATCAACATACAAAGAAAAAAGTCCACTTTTAGCTTTTTAAAAGTAGTGTAAATACGCTACTTGATTAACCAATAAGATACTTTTTTTATAAGTATTTAAAAATTATTATTATTTAAAATTAAAAAAAAATTTGATTTCAAATATTTTTACTTTTTATGTAAGGCTCATTGTGAATAAAGAATAAATAGTAGCTGATCTCCAATACAAACTTATATAATTTTTAGACATTTAAACTATTGTTTTTTTCTTTTGTAGTTCTGTTGGTCACTGGAGATAACAAATATAAAACACGTTATTCGACAGCTATTTGATGTACACTTTACCATTTTGAGTTGGCCACCGAGATGCATAATCAGCCCCCATGCTATCACTCGCGGTCCGACCTACAGAATAATAACTGGGAACAAAGAAGAAAAGTAAGAAGAAAACTCAGAAGAACCTCCTCAGTCTCACTCTTGCCATTGTGATAGTGTAACAGCGTGTTTTATTCTCTAAAACTTTAGCATGGTATATTTTCTTCGACCCTCGGTAGCGTATGCGCCTCACTAGCCGTAACTGGGAAAGACGACCGTTTTTAAAAAAATATCATAAAAATCAATTTATAATTGACCGTAACAAATATACATAAAAAAATAAGTCAATTCAAAAACCTTGTGTTTTTTGGAGTCGGTTAATAAAAAAGCTCGTTTAGAATTCATCGACTGTTAAGTGTTTCAGTAAATAATATTTTGAAACATTGATACCTGTCTTAAGCTTTGATCTTCTTGACCTATTTTATGCACAGTATCTTTAAATTAGAATAACAAAGGAAATAATATTATATTATTTCATTACATATCTATCAAAAGATTTTTCCCTTATTTCTGTTCTCAAATGTGACCAATTTTTTTTACATACAGCTCAAAAAATGGCAATGGCAGCAACTAGGTATACCTACGTTTTCCTATTTTTTGGTTTTAATTGTTTAAACTTACGGACTGTCCGCAGAGACAGCAATTAAATTATTAATACTTATTTATGTTGTTATTAACGGCTAGTTTAAATAACCTAAGATAAGAGGTCGCTACAAATGACCTACCTATTCATTTGTAGAGACCTCAATTAGCTATCTGGCGTTAATTAAAAATCAAGTAGTTTTAATTTTTTTTAAAATAAAATACGACCAATTTCAATAATAATAATAATAATATAGTTAAGATAAATTATCAGGACCGACATTGTAATTTTTCAACTTTGAGCAAAAATATTTTAGCACCAAACTCTAGTAGCTATTTATATCTGTAGATGGGCTATTGAAATTCGGATAAGTCAAGTATTTTATTTTGAAAGTCTCCATTTTTAATTGGCGTAAAATAATTAATAGGCATCTCTACAAACAGCGGGTAAAAACAACAATGTTAATTGTATTTAAAATTAAAAGATAAAATAAATAAAACAACGAAATATCAGGACTGATATCATAATATTTTTATGGGATCAGAAGGCGAACATACAGATGGGTTTCCTGATGGTGAAAAATGTACATCTCCTATCAAAAATGTTGATGGTGCGTTTGGAACCAGATAATGGGATTTCGATATTTATGCATACATAATGTTACTTCAAAATGGAATCGCAGAAGTAAGGAACACTGGTTATAGTGGCAGGAATGGTTAAGATTTGAGTGGTTAAATTCTTCTATTCATCACGTCACCAGTCGCGTTACGGCGATAGTGACAAAAACCGACGTTCACGTCTGACGAATTTCTTATTGGGAAAGCATCTTTATCTTATATTATTGGATCAACACTGGAACCTTTATAAAAATGGGTGGTCTGATACATTTCACAAAGGAAGAAAACTAATACTTACGTAATGTTATTTAAAGTCTATCAGTATTTCATTTTGCATGAATAACACAAGCGTATTTATTATTTTTTTGACAAATATGGGCCATGGATCTACAAATCCGGACTAAGAGTCAAATTCGTCCGTTTCGGATCTTGTATTAGCGCGCCAATCAGCAGCTGTTGTCAGTTTATCCTAGCCCTAGTAAAAATAAAATAATAGGAATTCACGTACTAATACTGGTGTTTGTCTTTGAGTATTAAACCATAGTACACTAAGCATCCATAAATATTGGATCTCCTTCTGCAAAAAGAGCTAACACATATTTATAAAAAGTTAAGTACACATACATATTATTTTAAAAAAGCATTGTGTTGTGATGAAACCACAGTAAAAGTGAAACTATAAACTATAGACGCCGCCATATTGGCCCCGGCTGCACTGACGTCACCGTCACGCGACATGCGACACACAGACCAAGAAAATTGAGACGATGTAATCAAAGATTCGCAAATTATTATCCATTATATAGTTCAAAATTATTTAGAAAGCTAAAGTTGTGCAAACTAAAAATGTATACTTATCAGACGTTTTAGACGACTATAAACACATCTTTCAACAAAGGCAGTCCTCGGAAGATTCGATTTCACCTTCCGTACCACCTGAAATATACATCCCATCAAAAACATCCTGTAAAAAACCCAAGTCTCGCAGCTCAGTCTTTCTACCGTCAAAAGTTGTGAGATCCATGTAATACCAAGTCGGTTAATCTATTTA
>NJDD01002644.1:70816-102824 GCA_002245505.1 Calephelis nemesis
TATTAGATTTTCGTACTTCAAGACATGTCCAATCATGTGTTTTTCATTACGTCGACCATTTTACAAGTAATAATGTTGTTCAGTTTCATAGGCTAAACACACCCTTACTCACCCTATACCCCCTCCCTTGCCTCATATGGTAGGTACCTATCTACTATTTTTTACTACCTATTAAATTTATAACCACCACCAACCACCAACTGCATAAATAACTTTGTAATCCCTCCCATATATTTATATGGGATTACAAAGTTATTGATGCAGTTGGTGTATTTGGAAAACTGGACCGAAATTACAAAATATTTAAGTTTTCCCATGATTAAGACACTAAACTCTATATGTATTCCAAATATGAAGCTTCTAAGTCTGCTAGAAGTGCCTTGGACTTTTGATGATCGGTGAGTCAGTGAGTGACAAAATTTAGAAACTTTAACAAGTTGTCATTCTTAAACTACTGGTTCAAATTGACTGAAATTTTAAATATTCCGTGTTTATACAATGCCGGATTAGTTACTGAAGATTCAGGTTTCTTGCTTTATCCACAACCGAATTATAGGGGGTCGAAAAAGGCCCGAATTGCTTCGAGAAAAGGATGGTACGGCCGTGCCGCTTTTTTTTTGCTCGACTTGGCGGGGGCACTGCCGTGCCCCCAGATTTAAACCTTCCTTTTCAATCACTTCATTTATTAAAAAACCGCATCAAAATCCGTTGCGTAGTTTTAAAGATTCAAGCATACAAACGGACATAGGGACAGAGGAAGTGACTTTGTTTTGTTCTATGTTCTATTATTATTCGCAATCAAATCAAATTGCTCGGGTGTTATCCGAAGGTGGCGTCAAAGTCTCCAAAACCCGCGTGTTTGTATGTGGAGGAAGCCAGGCAGGTTTGCAATGAGAGCTGGTGAGGTTTAGTAGTCGGTACTTGTTTGCCTACCCCTGTAAGGAACTTGGCGTGAAAATATGTATGTATAATATATTTAATTTGGCCAGACTAATGCAAATCAATGTTTACAACCAGTGTTTATAATAGTTATCACAAACAAAAAGTATTCCTAGACAACTTATAGAAAAGTAGGGCATCTACGTACTAATATATTTCTACACGAGCCGTGTAGTACTCGGGTAAAAATATACGCAAGTAATATTATTTCTCCCCGTAATTTAGGCGCATCGTTTAGTTTAAAAGCGTGTGCCTCCGTCGACGTCGGAATGGCACTCCCGGGGTTGGCTGGGATCTCCACACGCCGAGTAATCATACTCTTGCAATTTTAACTTCTTGGCATCCTCTGCCACATTATAATTCAAAGTGGTGTTTTGTATTGTGAAGAGTAATACGTCTGAAAGCCATTTATGTTTTGAGTTTTTGTTAAAATTTTACGCAACATGAAGCTTTGGGTGCTTGTTTTGGATTTGTTGATTTTTCAACAGCCATTTGACTAGTTTTTCGAAACTTATTGTTACTCGCAAATAGTGTAAAAGTATTTGGAGTAAACGTATGTTATTTGGCTTTTAATGTATTTTCTTTGAGGTTGACTTGTTTTTTTGCTTAAAGATCTATAAAGGACAAAATTACTCATGAAATATTGAGGTTCAATTGTTAAATAAAATTCTAATATTATTAATGCGAAAGTGTATTTGCTTGTTTGTCCTTTTTTAACGTCGCAAAGGAACGGTGATACGATAATTTTTGTGTGTGGAGATAAAAAGGAGGTTGAATTAGTTTTTGTCACTCACACAGGCTACCTTTTTTCCGATTTCTAGTCGGATTCACACAGTAGAGCTAAAAAGCTTTAAAAAGTTTTGAGCAGGAGATATTTATAAATGTATACAGAAGCTGGTATTTAAGTGAAAATTAGTAGCAAACTCTTATGTTGCAAATTGCCTTTATTTTTATTTTTCAGGAGAGTGTGTGCAGGGAATAGTGTGAATGGAGCGTTGGGAAAGCTATTTCAAAGCGAGGTTTTGAGTCAAAAAGCTAGACTCGCTTTACACGATTCTGTGCTTATCTCAACGTTATTGTATGGAAGCGAGATTAGGGTGTGTCAGAAAAACCATGAAAGTAGAATAAATGCGGTCGAAATAAGAGCGCTACATGCGACAAAGAATGACAAATGAAAGATTGAGAAAAGCAGATATAGGTACAATGCGAATGTGGATGGATGTAGATACCCGGGAAGACCAAGGTTGGCATTCCACGATCAGATCACTCGAATATTATCCGAGGGTGGTTTCTAAGGTCTCCGAAACCGGCGTGTTTGTATGAAAAGGGAAATGAATGTAAGGGAAGCCAGACAGGTTTGCCAGGATCCTGAACTCGGGCACTCGATACGCTCGGCCTACCTGCTTAATAACATACTGCATGTACATATGTATCTTACCTTTATTTAGTTATCTTGAAGGACAGAAATTAACCATAGATAGAAATGAAATTACCATTAATAGGTTCAAAGCCATGTTATAAACTGTAATAGGTCACAAATATGCTACAGCTCTATATCAATGAGGTCATCGTTGGAGGTTCAGGTTTTAATAATACGGTTGCGGGTCGGTGGTCGGTGAAACAACAAAACTTTCTGCGGCCTTTCAGCGTCAGCATCACTTTTGAGGGCGGTTTAATCACTAATGAGCGCTACGGGTCTCGCTAGTTGTTACAAAACCTTGCTTACGCAGTGTTTATTGTCCTGTTTCGAGGATATTACCGTAATTAGAGGTGAAGATGGAGGGACGGTTTTTGAGAAAACCATTTCAACAGGTAAGTACTATTTAAATTATGCGCTTCGGCTATATTCGTCAAGCTTCGGAAATCCGAATGTATTTTAAAGATATTTATATAGAGTTGTTATTACATAATTAATAATTTCGCTTAAATTTAGATTAAGTCAGCCAATCCATAACATGAAAATTATTTACTAAATGTGTGATTTGGCTATTTTTTTATTGTGTTAGTTATTATCAGGAAAAGGTTCTTATGAAGTTAAAAACCTGGCAAGTTGCAGGAAAATGGGAAAAATAATACTTGATTATTTCCGATACTTAACGCGTGGAGTAAAGTTCGCGGGGACAGCTAGCTTAAAAATAAAAGCGCGAAGTGTAAAAAGAATAAAAAGTGTAAAGCCGAAGCGCTTAATTTAAATAGTAGTACGAGTACGATAGTACATTTTATTACTACATTTTACTACTATACAGTCGCGAATACTTGACACAGCCGAAGAATGTGAATTTTTGTATGGCGTTTATGTTTACGGGTGTTTGATATTTTAGTCTTTATTTTTTTGTATTTTCGTATTTAAGATTAAATTTTTTTTACAATTAATGTACTACTAAAGATGTTACTTTATTATTAGCCGATGTGGCGAAATTCGTGTAAAATATAATAATAGATATAAAAAATCCCATTTTTCCTGCAATTTTCCCGAATTTTTCTTTTCTTAAAAACCTTTTCCTGAGTATAACTAACACAACAAAAAAGATTGAGCGAACTTCATGCATCCGTTCAAGCGTGATGCAATGACGATGCGATATTTGGATTTATTTTATATATCATACCAGCTTCCCGCCCCGACGTTGCAAATGTATAAAGTATACATATAAACTTCACTTTATCTATGGAAAAAAACGGAATCAAAATCCGTTGTATAGTTTTAAAGATTTAAGCATACAAAAGGAAATAGGGACAGAGAAAGCGATTTTTTTATACTATGTAATGATTGATGTAAGATTATATGCTAAGGATACTACATAAAATAATAATAATAATGATAATATGGCAAATGTGCAACAGCTTCATAACAAAGCCGTCGGAGTTGGAATTCAGGTTTTAAGAAAAAGAGATAATTAATTAATTAATTAATTATCGCCTCTGTGGTCCAGCGGTCAGGGTGTTGGACTTGACTGCACGAGGTCCCGGGTTCGAATCCCGGGTCGAGCAACAAAAAGAAAATTGGATTTTTCCAAAGTTAATAAAAAGTTAAACAAATTATCACTGCTCCAGAAAATATATCATCCTCTCTATATCAATGAGGTTAAGGTTTTAATAAATAAGGTTGTAGGTCGGTCGCAGTAAACAACAAAAAGTTCTGCGGCCTTTCAACGTCAGCAGCACGTTCGAGGGCGGTTACATCTCTAATGAGGGCTACGGGTATCGCCAGTAATTACAAAACATTGCTTACACAGTATTTGTCACAGCTACTTCTAATAATTTGAGTAATTAAGGGCCCAGGTGAACGTTCGGCATTTGTGATTGTTTTTGGAGAAAACCGAACTATATTAATTTAGACGACATTTTTGTTATATATAAGTACTAGCTGCAAGTTCCGGCTTTGCTCGGATGGTAATTTTTTTGATTGTAAATTGAGATGTAAGCTATGCTATCTTTCAAGTTGCAAATTGACAACACGTTTCTCACGTTACGATTTTTAAGTTGCAACACGGTGTGCAAGTTTGATTGAAATCGGTTAAGTACTTTAGAAGTCCATCGCGGACCACAACGTGACACGTAATATATATTAAAGTTTTTCTTGTATCTATTGAAGTATTTCTATGTATTAGTATCGTTGACTAACACCCATAACACAAGCATATAATTTGTTTACTTTGGGGTTAGATTCAATTTGTGTGACTTGTCCAGGGATATTTATATTAACATAGTTAATATGTAAAAAACCGCTAAGTCACTTAGGTCCCAGTTCATAAAAACGAATACTATTAAGTATACTTAGTTCAAAAACCATTGATCGGATCTTGATTAAGGGGCCATATACGCTAAAATACGTCAGCAGTTTACTGTTTTTTTCATACAAAGCAATCGTGGATCTTGCTGACAAAAATAGACAAGATTAACATGAGTATGCTTTACTAGACTAGTGTTTCCAAAATACGATTCATTTCACTTTGCTCGATAGAAAAAAAATCAAAAAGTTAACCTTTTTTTTGAAAGCAAAACGCAAATGTCTAGTTCAAATATGAAAATATCGACACCAGATTTAACGTAAACATAGATAAGTACTATACCTAAAAGATAGGTGTTTCAGTTTTTATACTTATTTTAAAATTACTTTTATAATGTCAAAAATAGTGATTTGTCGCTTAAGACGTTTATTTGACGTTTGATTGGCTCTTCTGGCTGACTGAGTATGAGGCCTTAAATAACTTTGATCGATCGACAAAACCCATGTAACCATGGGTTGGAAATCTAA
Source organism: Calephelis nemesis (assembly GCA_002245505.1). Taxonomy (NCBI): domain Eukaryota; kingdom Metazoa; phylum Arthropoda; class Insecta; order Lepidoptera; family Riodinidae; genus Calephelis; species Calephelis nemesis. Next base: position 76,011 of record NJDD01002644.1, read on the forward strand.
AACATCACAATCCAATCGTTATTGGCAGAGTAACAGCGAAATGAATTATAAAAAAATGTATGGGGACTTGGCGAGAAGGTATGTATGTATGTATGTATTTATGTAAAGTTATAACTATTCAAATCATTTAAATTTATATTACAAAGTTATTTCGTAAATTAATTTGATAGACGTATCTATGCTTACATACTCGTACGTGTACTCGCTAAACATAGTTAAGTTTGTCTACTGTAATGAAAAGATAGAGTTCGTAACATCTTAAAAGATAGTACTTAAGTAAACGTAATAATGTACTAAGTTTTATAGTTTATTGAAACTTACATAAGTAAAGCTTGATCGCGTACAGTTCGCGGAAGTAATATGAAGCTATTTATAAAACTTATAGCAGACGGAAGCAATAGCTTAAAGCACAATAGAAAGTTGAGAACAATCGGAATCGGAAAATCATGTACTTATGATATACCAGCTGTTGCCCGCAACTTTGTATGTACTCATGTTGAAGTGATTTGTTTTTGCTAGTGACGGGAACGAAAGATTTTCAAGTGGTAAAGGTATCTTAATATACCCTGACTATTCATGAGGTGCCGGGTTCGGTTCTCAGCAGAAAAATTAGTTTTTTCATATTTTTAACAAAAAAATGTTCCTTGGGGTTGGATGTGTGACCGGTTGGCGATAGGCTTGCCACCTATGCCCTGGTTGTGCCTCTCCCAACTCTTCAGAAATATGTTCGTGAAGCTACTTACTTACTTACTTATAAGCTAATATTAATAGAAGTCGGTAAAAAATCGTTCAGAAGTTTTTGCATGAAAAATGAACAGGCAAAATGAAAGATAACATTTTTTTAAAACTCGTTTTAGGTTGTACCTATACAATAACTAGCTATTATTGTATAAAGAAATAGTTCTCGTTCCTAAGCCGGTGCTAATAACAATAAATTATTTTTATTATTTTACATCATACATCGAAAACGGTTTTGAAATTAGCTAAATATCAATATCACATACTCGTGCTATTGTTAATTTGATTAATGGTAGTTTATATGCTCAGGACTCTCGGTTTTTATCTAACTACATTAAGAAACGATTAATAAAATTATTTAAAAGTACGTTTTATGTTCTTGAAATTGGTTGTATATTTTATCGAATAATAGGAATTTAACTAAAATTACATTTTTAAAACTAAAACTGGAAATCTAATATGTCATTGCACCATACCAACAATTAACCGTACTGAATCCCAGTAGGCAGTAAAGTGGTAAAAATCGCGAGGTTGGCAACACATTAGTCATTCCAAAAAAAAACTGATTCATATTAAATATAGTTCTTAAATCATCAATTGGCACTTCACACTGAGTGAAGCTTCGCCACCCAGCGTGGTTTAGTAAGTTGGGGAATTTCCATGTATTTATGGCCTTTCAGTTAGTCGAAAATTAGTATTAGTTCTTGACGGCAACTTGTTATTTTGTCAAAATTAACCATGTCTTTGTTTCAGGACCTTGTTCTAGGAAGGGTAGCTTAAAAACTAACGTAAGTGGCTTTCCCATCGCATCCTGAGCAAGTTCTGGCTTAGTTTACACACAATTAGCGTCTTTAATAACTACGGGTGACGTGTTTAGGCGAAGTACGTATATACCCGTGTTGGAACGGTTATTTATAAATGTGATACCTAGGTTATGAAAAAAACTCTTAATTAACTTCGCGTTCTCACAACTTTAGATTTCAATGGAAACGTATTTTTGGCGATTAATAATAAATTGGTAGTAGCGAAATTAGAGAAATTGAGACTTTATAAATTGATTTATTCATGAATTGTTAATCTATTTAAAATTGATTTGTCAAAGTCGAAGTTGATCGACAATGATGCTTATCTTGATAATACATGAAATATAGAGCTAGTGCCGGGCGTATATCTGATGACGTAAGCAGTGATTATATAATGTTAAATAGTAGACACAAGCCTCTGGGTTAACTGCGTAATGCAAAGAGAACGGGCTCCGGGTTTTCATCAGAACATATACAGAAAATTTGAAAGGAACAGCCAAATCATAATATAAGGCTAGGCTTTTGCATTTTAAATATAACTGGTAAATTGTAATATTTACTTTAGTAAACATTCATTTAAAACAGTCCACAAAAATGCTTTACTTGTCGTACGTACGTAATACGAGTCATGACGTCAACAGCCTGCGAATGCGACTGCGGTCGTTTTGAAACAGTTTTACGCTTTGCTTACGTTAAAACCTTGCATCTTGTATTTTACGTCGGATATCAATCAATCAATTAAAAATCGTTTTGTTCTTAACTTTTAGTTTTTAAGATAGATTAGTTTCATATGTCGAAAGTGTTATCGATTCCGAACCGATTTTCAAAATTTGGTTGGTATTTTAACTGTAACCCTGTATAAGTCTCTTTTTCCTCGTCCCAGATGATAAACATCGGAGTAAGTATGAATTTTGTTCAAATTAACAAAGACAACATTTTGATATACTTCGGTGGCTGGCGATGTTGTAAATAGCAAACAGTATATAGCGTGTAAAAGTTATAAAGGTATTTCAGTTAAACTATTCATACAGCTGTCCTCGTAAAACGTGATATATTTTATGCAAGCATTTTTATTCGTAGTGTAAAAATGTAATGGCTGCTAACCACAGCAAAATAATGAGAGCTCAGGAGTTCCAAGTCTAAGCTGCTTATAACAAACACAAATACAGTGTGAAAACTTTAAAATGTACAACTTTTATAAGTATACTGTAGATATATCTTAATTAATATATATATAAATCTCGTGTCACAACGTTTGTCCTCAATGGACTCCTAAACCACTTAACCGATTATAATAAAATTCGCACACCATGTGCAGTTCGATCCAACTTGAGAGATATGATAGTTTAAATCTCAAATTATAGTCGCAATTTTAATTTATTGCTAATTATTGGTCTGTTATTATTTGACAGTCACAATTATCTGTTAACTCCAAATGATTCTAACAGATGTCGATACATTTCGACTGGGCTGATTAAGTAATCAATAGATGGCGCTGCTATGTAATGTAATATAACAAAAACTTTAGCCACAGCAACGCGTGGGCGGGTCAGTTAGTTTATTTTATTGTATTACATTAACAAAAATCCACATCACAAATTACAGAGTAAACCCAATCTAACAAATAAATTGAACATAGGCCAATTAAAGATTTTCATTATGTATTCCATTTAGTTTGCTATTCTTTAGCGGTAGAATAACACAATCATATTATAATTTTATATTACGAAAAAAAATCAATTTTCAATAACCTTTTTTATATATATAAAAAGAAAGAAAAAAAACAAAAATAACATAATACATGTTATACTTTCCTCTTCATACACATTATTTACATGGAAAGTTTGTAGAAATCAACCAAAGATGATTTTCCTAGCCTTTATATCTCTTAGGACATAATAATATCTAGGCACTTTTTATGTGGTGAGATAGAAAACAAGCACATGGCTCTCTTCTTTAATGATGATCACTGGGTAAAATGTACATCAATTGACGTGTTTTATATTTGCTATCTCTAGTGCTCAACAGAAACACAATCGAGATAGAAAATGTAGAAAATACATTTTTTTATAAATTTGAATGGCAAACAAGCAGACGAAGGAAATGGTAAGAAATTCACGTCACCTAGAGACACCAAAGGTGGTAATGCGTTGCCAACCTGAGGCCGGGATGTAAGGCCTCGAGTAAAAGTCAGTTTACCGACTACCTTACCTTCCAACTGGAACAAGTCAACAGCAAGCATTGACGTTATGGCGGCAGGAATAATACGAGTACATCATTTGACAGCTATTTGATCTACACTTTAGTCAGTGATCATCACTAAAAAGATACTGAATAGCCATGCTGATGCTCATCGTACCATCTACAAGTGATCAATTTGTATACCGCTTCTTTTGTTTTATTGTCGAGGACAAGGTCGAGCAATTTACTTCGTACCGTTTGACATCGACAGCTAATTATACGTATATGTCTTCCACATACATGCTGAATTTCTTTACGGAATTCTGTTTAGAAATTTTGAACGCAGTTAATCCGTACAAATCAATGAACCTATCACATGCCATCAGAAATATTTCGTACGGAATTTCTGCTATTCATGATTACGAAAGCTGGCCAGTGCCTTTGGAATCATGTAAGGATAAAGCCATCCCGAACGCAGCTCTTCTATAGATTCCGATATCATATAAGTCGCACTACTCTTTAGAAAAAAAATGATTTATAACAATGTTTAGTGAAATTCTTGGAATGCGGTATTGAAATTTAAAATAAAATTCACTTTGAATCGATAGATAATAATAGAATATAAACTAGCTGGTACCCGCGGCTTTACTCACGACGCATTTAATATATTTATTGATAATAAGCCCATTGATAAGTACTTTCATACAAACTTTCAATCCATATTTCACCCCCTTAGGAATAGAATTTTCAGAAAATCTTAAATAATAAAACTTAAAAATAATCTTAATAAAACATAAAGTTTCATGTATCTAACTTGTATAATTTACGGTCTCCCATGCAAACTGACAAGTCCTATTTCACCCCCTTAGAGGTAGAATTTCCAGAAACACTTAAATACGTATCTACTTATTTTTAATAAGTAGCTCAAACAAAAAGTTTCATGTTTCTAACTCAAGATCTTCCATCCAAATTTGTAAACCCTATTTCAGCCCCTTAGGCGTAGAATTTTCAAAATTCTGTCCTCAATACTCTTTACTCAATAATCCCACTCATCAAATTCCATGTCTGTAACTCTAACCGATATGCTCGGTGATGATGAATCAGTCAGTCAGGACATGTTATTTTATAAGTATAGATTTAGTGATGTTTACTGAACTCGAAAAATCTTCTCTTAAGTGATATTTAAATTATTCAATGTTCGCCTCTGTGGTCTAGCGGTCCACGTGTTGGACTTGACTGCAAGAATTCCTGGGTTCGAATCCCGGGTCGAGCAACAAAAATAAAATTTGATTTTTCCATTTTTCTAATAAAAAAATGTTGCTCGGGATTGGATATGTGCCCGGTTGGCGATAGGCTAGCCACCTATCCACATTGTGATACTTAGTGTCTTCGGCTAATCGTGGGTGCCCTGGTTGTGCCTCTGCCTACTTCTTTGGAGATATGGGCGTAAAGATACTATTCTTTTTTTCTCAATATCTATTTAAAATTCGTTTTTCTGTACTTTAAGTGAAAAAAAGCAACTTTCCTCCCACTGCACTGTACGAGGTAATTAAGCGTAATTTGTTCGCTACTATAGTTTATATCAATTAGTCCTCGTTACTATCGTGTTGTTGTTACACTTAAACGTGTTGGTGAAGTGTATTTTTTATAATTTACCGTTTATACACCAGGCTTACTAAACAAAATGTAGTCATGCATAAATGACTACAGAACTATAAGCAAACTGTAGATTTGAGACTATGTTATTTTATAAGTACACTAGCTGACCCGGCAGACGTTATTCTGCTATATTTTTAATATGATTTTAATAAATAATTTTAAAAGTACAGTATCACTAAGAAGTATGAAAAATAGATGTTGGCCGATTCTCAAACCTACTCAACATACTCACAAAATTTCATGAGAATCAGTCTAGCCGTTTCGGGGGAGTTCAATCATGCACATCGTGGAGGCTAATTATCCATCGACTATAATTAAAAACAATATAAAGATCCAAAATTATAAAAATTAAATTTAAACAACAATATAACCGTAATTAAGTTACTGTGGGAGAGCTGACAGGAGTAAACCTTTGGTAGCCGCGGGCAACATCTAGTTTAATGTAAAAACATAAGATAAAATGCTTTATTAATGAATATTTTTACCTACGTTGAACTTTTACAATACATGCGCCGACGCCCAACGGTACTTGTACGAAATTAATAGCTGCGTCCAATATATTAAAATAAGTATTTCTAAAAGCAAACATTTTCAAAAATTCCCGACAAAATCTACTTGTACTACATACTATAGCTAAGAACATTTTCGACTGTCAGCTCTCAAACAATTTCAGACCGGTTCATCAGTTTACAAGTAATGATGCTACAGACAGACACAGACACGTCAAACTTACAACACTTCTCGACTTTTCCATCTGAGGTTAAAAATACGAAACTTTCGTCTGTTAAACAAAGAGTTTAATAAAGGCTGTAATACCAGGATCAAACTTGGAGTTCCTTAGCCTATGTTTACTAATAAGTATGTTAATATTTATAAATAAATAAATCCATACATATCTTCACGTCAAGTCCCTTACGGGGTAGGCAGAGAGTATCGAGTGCCAGACCTCACGATCCTGACAAACCTGTCTTGCTTCCTTCACATTCAGTTCCTTTTTCATACAAACACGCCGGTTTCGGAGACTCTTGACACCACCCTCGAATAATATCTGATTGATCTGATCGTGAAATGTCAGCTTTGGTCTCCCCGGGTACCAACATCCATCCACATTCACATTGTATATCTGCCTTGTCAATCTTTCATCTGTCATTCTTTCCATATGACTGAACCAGCGGAGAATGCCCATTCGCATTTTAACATTAACATTTTCTTTCAATCCCACTCTTTCTGGGATCTCACTGTTACGAATACGGTCAGCTAGCGTTACACCACAGATTTTCCGTAGTGATCTCATTTTGACCGCATTTATCCTACTTTCATGCTCTTTCTGACACACCCAACTCTCGCTTCCATATAAAACCGTTGAGATAAGCACAGAATTATGCAAAGCGAGTCTAGCCTTTTGACTCAAAACCTCACTTTGGAATAGCTTACCCTTCGCTCCATTCACACTATTCCCTGCACTCACTCTCCTCCCTACATCCGCGGTGTACCTTTCATAAATAAATAAATATATAAATAAATATACCCTGAACAAGTAACACAAATTGAATCTAACCCCAAAGTAAGCATATTATATGATTGTATTATGGGTGTTAGTCAACGATTCTAACACATAGAAATACTTAAATATATACAAGAATAAATTTAATTAACACCGAGACACGGAAATTCAGACATCTAAATGTTCATCACACAAATGCCTGCCCCCGTCGGGAATCGAACCCGAGCCTAGCTAGCGAACACGCCTAATACCACCGACAAGTTCGTTTCCTGACGGAAGTAGGCATTTGTATGATATGATATGTATGATAATGTAAGTTTGTATCCATTTACAACCAATAAAACTCGTACAACAAGCATATGATTTGCTTAAATTGGGATGGGGGAGTCCGTATACAGATGCTATTTTTTTCGCTTTTCTAAATTAATTATGAATTATTAATTCCCCATTCAAACTTTGAACCCCGTATGTTAAATTAAATATTTATTTAGTAGCCTATGTTGGATATCAGATCCCCAAGAAACATTTTAAGTCCTAATAGAGTGTCAAATTTCCAAAAGAAATTCCAACAAAAATGAAAAATGTCAAGTCTAAAAGCCAGTTTTAGATAACCTATACGTTCAAAGTTAAAAAATTCATTCAATTCAAGTTCAAAAATTCGAAGTTGGAATAAAATACGGGGAAATTTGCAAAATATATCCTATCCAACAAAAACCGTAAATGGAACCGGATTGCGGGTTCAAAAATTGTAGCTCAGTTTTTGTTTTGTCTTTTATTCCTACGGATACCCCTTAAGTAAACTGGATATAAAGTTATCGGAATCTCGGAATTTTAGATTACCCGCTGGTCAAATTTCGTCACGTTTTGTTTAGTAAATTTGGCATAAATCGCGGTCGGGGGCAAACATGCAGACAAAAATAAATGCTTAAAAGTGTTCTGCTGCATGTTTTAGTAACCGATTTTTATAGTCCGGTGAAGTTGTAAAAACCTCGCAGTTAGCAACAAATTAGCTATTTCAAAAAAAAGTAAGCGATTCTTTTAATATTCAATAAGTCAAATTTCTATATTTTATATGAGAGGTCAGGGAAAGGGGGATCAGGCACTGAGTTCTCCCGATGGTAAAAGACAAGCATGACCCAAAGACACCACACAAGTAAATCTGAGGCCAGGATGGAAAGCCTATATTACAAGTCTATCGGCTACCCTACCCTTCAGTCCGAATCATAACAGAGATATTACGGCTATAGGAATATCTCTACCCGGTCAAGTTGTTGAACAGAACTGGACCACCAGTAGTCTTGGTGTTAATGACCTACTTGTTATCTGTCCTCGCCTCTTACTAGCTGCCTATAAGAGCAGCAGATGATCTATTCTTCTCAGCGAATCTGGACCACCACGGGAAAAACAAAAATATACAGAATTCATTATCTTACTAGGTTTATCAGATAGTTGTGGACTATAGAAAAATAGACAATACAATAAAATACATATACATAGTACATGTACATATACATATACAAATACATATACATATACATATACATATACATATACATATACATATACATATACATATACATATACATATACATATACATATACATATACATATACATATACATATACATATATATATACATATACATATACGTATACATATACGTATACGTATACATTTGAGTTTAAGTTTAAGTTTTAGCCCTGACGATGCTGTATAAGCGAAACCGGTAGGCTATTAATTACAAAGTAAAAAATTATAAGTGATAAATAAAACAGTACAAGTGTTTCTTTCTTTAAAAATATGAATTATTCTCTGCAACTCTGAATAGATACCATAGATGTTAAGATATGGGGGTTATACTAGGCTTACTGTGCAAGAGTACCCTACCATCCGAACCGGATGTGCGTAGACTTTCAATTACGTGATGAAAAGGGTTTTCCACGAAATGATTAGCACTGCAAACAGAAACTATTGACTACATTCTCGTAGCTGTTGATTAACCAGATTCTCCATTTCCTCGTAAAGCCATTTTGACGAGGTTTATACACCTGTCTTATATAACTAATTAATCTGTAGTTTATACTACTAATGTAAAGTGTGTGTGTGTCTTTGTATATGGGTATATTCCATTTTTATGTTAATACGTCAAAATCTATTATATATTATTTCTGTATAGACTCATCAGAACATTTTTTTATGATATCTCAACGGGTTTCCATGGGATAACTAAAATAACTTCAGTGATATTTATGGGAGGAAAAACAGTGTGATTAGAAAAATACATATACTATTATATAAATATATACTTACAATACTTAATTATTGTAACAATGTCAAAGTAAAAACCTTAAAAGAAGCTTTAGTTTGCTTAAATTTTAGAATTACAAAGTATCATAATTTACTTTTTTGATATTCTCAGCAAAATCTTTTATTTTTAACCTTCGACAAAATTAGAGGAGTGTTTAAAGTTTAACGCGTGTGTGTGTGCCTATATGTGAATGTGTGTGTGACATCACAATTCAAAACTTTTAAATGGATGGACGGATTTGTCATTTTGGGAAATATCCACCTAAGTCTCAGTTTCAAATAAAACCTTAAATGTGTAATAAAAATCATTGTTTCGTTGTTGTGTTTCGAATTATTAATTAATCTACATTACATATATCTCTCCTCTCTCTCGCCTCTGTGGTCTAGCGGTTCAGTTGTCGGACTTGACTGCATGAGGTCCCAGGTTCGAATCCTGGGTCGGGCAACAAAAAGAAAATGGGTTTTTCCAATCATAAAAAAAAGTTGCTCGGGATTGGAAATGTGCCCGGTTGGCGATAGACTTGCCACCTATCACATTATGGGACTTAGTGTCTTCGTCTAGTCGTGGGTGCCCTGGTTGTATCTCTGCCTACCCCGGATATGGGCGTAAAGATACTACATATTTTTCTCAGAACAAAACAAAGCATATTTGATGTAAAATTAAATCAAATTTAAACAATGTCGAATATATTGGCCTTAATTTTCTGCACTCTGTCATTCTGTTTGGGTAAGATGAATAATTTAGTTTATAATCGCTATGGCACTTGCATATTCGAAATGAATTAAATTCCCTCACAATACATAAATAAGAAATCTTAATCTATGATTCTATCTCTCTGTCTGTCATGATTTCACGGTTAAACTGCTGCATCAATTTTAACGAAATTTGACACGCTTACACGTTATAGATTCGAGATTAAACGAAGACTTTCCTTTTCTCAACCAAAGGACTATAACAAACGTAAAAGTTTGTGTGATATTTTGTGGTATTTTGAGATATTTTACGAGGTCGAAGACGCCAGTAAATAGCTAGTATTATATATCCGAGAGTTTGTGTGCCTGTGACACTCCCACAGCTAAACAGCTGGATTTATTCTGGTGAAATTTGATACAACAACAATACAAAATTGCAAAAGACACGAGTCCAAACATGGGCTGGTTTTTTTTGAAAATTTACCCCCAAAAGATCATAATGGGCGATTAAAGTTTGAAAGACAACATATTCTACGCTGACGAAGTCGCGAATAAACTTTTGTTAGGTAAAATCTGAAAATATTTTTTTAGGGTATTGAAAGAAAAACAAGCAGATGGATTTCCTAATGGTAAGAAATCTATGTATCATCAAGAAACACCAAAGTTGGTAAAGGTGCGTTACCAACCTAAGGCCAGGATGCAGGTCTTGAGCAAAAGTAAGTAAACTGGCTACCTTATCGGCAGAAATAGATAAATAAGCCGGTGGTACCAATCAGGGCGAGTTACTGCGAAACTTTACCACCGAGTGAGATGTCACGATAGTAGTGACGGTAAGCCTGTACTCGCCTTTTATGAGCTGCCTGGCAGGAAAGCAGATGGCCTATTCTGCAAAGGAACCCGGACCAAGACGGGGAAATGTGAAATGTTCTATAAATACGCACATATGTGTGCATACGTAGAAATGTTTTCCTAAATTTCTATTTACATAACGATTTCATGAATATTCTTTATGAAAAATGTAAATGTTGCAGGCTGGAGTGAACCGGGATGGAAGTCAGCAGGTAAGGGCGCAGGGCGGGCGTCGCGCCCAGCTTGCGCCCGCCAATGGCCCCTGCATTATTTATAAGGTAACCAAATAACTTTGCTACCAATTTAATAGATTATGACTAAACAATCTTAGCGTGAATTTCTAATGTACGTATGTTATGTACATGTGGGTAAGTTAGACAAAATTGTGGGTTAGAAGTTTCCGAGTTTATTTAAAAACTTCGTTTAATAGTTAAACTATTGTATAGTGAAACCTGGTGAATTTGGATCTCAAGGGACCAAGAAGTAGGACCAAGCAGTATGTTAAGAGGTTTTCATTTTTTTTGTGATATTGGAAGGCAAACAAGCAGACGGATTTCCTGATATTAAGAAATTAACGCCGCATAGAGACACCAAAGGTGGTAATGGTGCGTTGCCAACCTAATGTAAGGCATCGAGCAAAAGTAAGTTTACCGGCTTCCTTACCCTCCAAACCGGAACACGTCATGACTTTTTGGCGGCAGGAATAGGTAAGGCGGTGGTACCAATTCGGGTGAGTCGCTGCGAAACTAGTCAGATGGCACGGTGTTAGTGACGGTAAGCCTACGCTCGCGTTTTACAAGCTGCCTGGCAGGAAGGCAGGTATTCCGCAAAGGAGCCCGGACCAACACGAGGAAAATTGGTCCATTAGTCCAGTTTTCCAGTTCGATAGGTTCAAAATTCAGTTGTCTCATTTACCAAGGTCCCTGTGTACACAAATTGATAGCACTGACAAAGCACGTGAGAAAGAAAATCATTTTTTTGTTAACAATTGTATAAAAACCTGCCCCAACCAGATAAATTGTCTCACTTATACCTACTTTATTGAGCTGTGCAGTTTCTTCTAAATCCGTTCAGTAGTTTGTGAAAAATAACGCTTGTGAGTGAAAGAGTAATAAACATCCGTCCATCCTCCCAAACTTTCGCCTTATAATATTAGTAGAATTTAATTTAAATCGCCTCTACGGTCTAGCGGTACAGGTGTTGGCCTTGGCTTCATGAGGTCCCGGGTTCGATTCCCGGGTCGGGCAACAATAAGAAAATGAGCTTTAATGCATATTTCCTTACTTTAGGAGTTCCATCTACTTGTTCGCCTTCCCATAAGCATCTTCATGCTTGTTTTCCTGGAAAAGCAGGCAGAGGTACTACCAGGCCGCTCACGATTAGCCAAGGATACTCAGTTCCATAATGTGATAGGGGGCAAATTTATCGTCAACTGGACATTTATACAACACCGAGTAACGTTGTTTTCATAAGAATATTGGAAAGAACTCTTTTTTAGCTGTTTGACCTAAATATTACTTTCTATTTAAAAAACATAATAACACAATAAAAAACTTTGCTTTCATCTCTACAAATATTACAAATTCAAAAAGTTCTGTTTTCACAAAAAAAATCTTTTAGCAAATGTACTAAATTTTAGGAAAGAAATAACTTGGTTCTTGGAAGAGAGCACGAGACACTTTTCATTAAAATACCTATTTCAACAAGTTCTCGGAGAAAAGTTAGTTAACTTACAAACACGGACAAAACTGCAAGCAAAAGCAAGTTTACATTTCATTCCTTCCCCGTGTTGGTCCAGGCTTCTTTGCAGAATAGACCATCTGCCTTCCTGCCAGGTAGCTCATGAAAGGCGAGCATTGGCTTAATGTCACTAACATCGTGACATCCGACTAGGTGGTAGAGTTTCGCAGCAAATCACCGGGATTGGTACCACCGCCTTACTTATTCCTGCCGCCATAACGTCGTGACGTGTTCCGGTTTGAGGTAAGGTAGCCGGTAAACTTACTTTTGCTCGAGGCCTAACATTATGGCCTCAGGTTAGCAACGCACCATTACCACCTTTGGTGTCTACAGGCGGCGTTAATTTCTTAACATCAGGAATTCCGTCTGCTTGTTTGCCTTCCAATATCACAAAAAAAAAATGAAAACCTCTTTACATACTGCTTGGTCCTACTTCTTGGTCCCTTGAGATCCAAATTCACCAGGTTTCAATTTAAAAAAAGTCAAATTTATCTGTTTTCAAATACTTAAAACCCGTAGAAACTAGCACAAAATGTATAAACGTACATGATTTTATACGTTAATATAAAAAAAATCTTCATTTATTTATCAAAACTTTGATGAAATTGCAGAGCCCGAAAAATTTGAAACTAAGAATGTTTTTTTCCTAAACTAGGATTGTTACTCACATTATTTATTTGGAAGGTTTCTCCCACTAAAGCAGAAAAAAATCTTATTTTAACCTTCAAAATAATAAATGAGAAAACCAAGCTTAGGGCTGAAATACTTTAGATTTTGTTAGCTTGCTACGTGAATTAGGCACCAAAAATATATTTTTCGTTTTCATATATATATTGTTCGTACAAATATATATAAAAAAACTAGTCTTTGTTCAGGGCTTCATTTGCCAGAATATTTTAGCTTAGTTATTCGATTTATTCCTCTCCGACATTGATGAGATATGGCTTAGAAAGTGTGTAAGAGTCTCATTGGAATTAAAAGAATATTAAGTTCTTGTGGGGTCGTTTCTTTCGGATTGGTATCAGGGCCTTACCTATTACAGCTAACATTACATTTTCACGCCTATATCCCCGAAGAGTAGGCAGAGGCACAACCTGACACCCAGGACTAGCCGAAGACACTACGTTCACAATGAGATGTCTCACATATCCAATCCTGGGCAACGTCTTTTTTATTAGTAAATTGAAAATAAACATTTTCTAATTTTTTGTTGCCCGACCCGAGGATCGAACCCGGGACCTCAAGTATTCCAGTCCGACGCTGGACCGCTAGACACAGAGGCGACGTTACATCAATGCTCGCAACTGACAATTTTTGTTTTGGTGAGTAAAGGCGGGTAATAGGTACTCGCCATAGACATGTTCCGTAGCAGGGGTTGGGGTGACCAAAAATCTTACATTAGTAGGACAAACAAAATCAATTTTTCGACTAGTCTACTTCTTCGTAGTAAATACCAAAAAGTCGACTGGTGATAGATTGTTCTGCAGCAATATGTTAGGTTAGAAATCCACCGCCTTACCTATACCAACAGCCATAATGACAATGTCACGTTCTAGTTCCGGTTCCGAGGATGCATTATAGGCCTAACATAATATTCAGGAAAGAGACGCACTTATGTCATCTATGGTGTCTATAGGCCATGGCTGTCTCTTACCATAAAGCTACCCTTGTGTTTGTTCGTTACCTAATGCCATAAAAAGCCATTGATGTCTGAAGGCCACGTGTATATCTTACTATCAAGAAATGGTTTGTAAATTTGAACTATAATAATCCACTGTCTTAAAATATTAGAAGACTAATACTGCTTTTATCTAACAATAGGAATGAACGTATCTAAAAAAAGGATTGCTTATCTAAATCCTACTTCATTCGAATCAAAATCTTTAAAATTCATTCATTATTTATTTAAAAAAATAGGAAAAATATGAGCAAGCATTAAAAACATTAAAATCAAACACTAACTTTATATGAAATATACCGGCCAAGTGCGAGTCGGACTCATTCACGAAGGGTTCCATACTATCATCTATAATAGAAAATCGAGTTTGTGGTATGGGAGCCTCCCTTTCATACTTACTTATTATTATTCAACTATTTATTTTGTACAAGTAAATATTTTGTGAAAATTTGAAGCGTCTACCTCTTACCGTTTTTGATATTTGTAAAAAAATATGAAAGAAACACTATTGTATTGTATTAAACCTCAATATTTATTTTTTTATTTTTATTTGCCACTATGCAGCGGAAATACATCATTTGTGAAAATTTCAGCTTTCTAGCTATCACAGTTCATGAAATACAGCCTAGAGGCAGACAGATAGCGGAGGCTTAGTAATAGGGTCCCTTTTTACCCTTGGAATACGGAATCCTAAAAATACAGTATTAAAAATAAATGAGTGTATGATATTTGCATGGGACTTAGTGATGTATCTGTGTAGGTGGATGGTGCACTGGGTGGTGGCGTTCTCCGCGTGGGCGATAATTGGACAAGCTAAGCCTCTCAGTCAAACGCTCGTTCCATCGTGCCCTTCAGAGTGCATCTGCCTGTCTCAATCGCAGGTAAATATCACTTTATATATATTCAACATTTTTACACCCATGCAAGCTGAGGGTGGGTTTCTTGTGTGTATTATAGATTTACTATAGATGAATTCTGAGCTGGGTCCTTATCACTAGAATCTAATGGTAAATAAGTATATTATTAGCAAAATAGACAAGTAGGTATACTTATCTATTTTTCTTCCCAACAGAATTAAACTTATTGTTTCTACACTCACCATGGTAAAGTTTAATTGTTACCGGAGCCCTTACCATGAGTTTACGACTTGTCAAGTTTACTATTCTCACTACCGCATCAGTAAATTATTTGTATGAAAACTTTGAACAGCGCCTCTATTGGTTACTAAGAGAAACAAATTTTGTTGACCAAAGATATCATAGATTTCTACACGTAACATTTCGTACGTAATCTATACCAACTCATGGTCAAGGCTCAGTGCTACCTTTTCGTTAGAAAGAATTCTGGAATTTTATTTTAAATATTTCAAGGTCGTATTTGCAGTTCAGAAATTAAATTACAACTCTGGGATAGGTATCAATTAATTTTAAATTTAACTTTTTCTAGTTTATAGCTTGGGCGTGAGTATCTGTCATAAGCTAATCAAGTTTAAATAATTGTATATCTCGCAATATCGGCCTTAAATTATCAAAAATTAGTCGTTAGTCGTCATAATTATTTAGGTAAAGCGATAGCATCACTGCCTAAGCTCATCGAATGAGATTTGATTTAATGTTTATTGTGAGAGTGAGCAAGGAGAAAACACGATACATAACCTAATTTATTTATGAATACTACACTTGGATACAAGATTTCAATAGGAAAACTGCGTCCAACTTTTCCTTAGATCCTGCCATAACTTTATTTTATTAATAATAAAAAATATATATTACAATGATAACATATTATGGAGTTGCCTATGATGACTTTAAAGAAAGAACTTTTAAAACAATAAGAGCATGGACACACCCTTTAAAAAAACGACGGGTTGCACTCCGGGAGTGCCGGCAGAGGTGAAAATTTGAATATTAACGTTGTGCCTTTTTTGATATATATGAATGGTTAGGGAATAATTTAGCACGAATTGCTTTAATTATCAGTATGAAAGAACTATCATTTATGTGGTAGAATACAGTATTCATTAATTGAGCTATCGTACACAAACATGACAACACGAGAATTCACGCAAGCGCCCTTCGCAATCTTATTCGCGCAAGTGCCCTGCGCCGCTTTACGAATTTTTGGTTAGGTCACGTGTCCTAACGCGAGTTTAGAAGTTTTTACCCATTCCAGAAAAAGAAGTTTTCGCTTAAAAATAATTGACCGACTGCAAAAAGTCTCGAAATTCATTTGTTGGAGTGTGGCTAACACACATCGACTACGTTCCTTAAGCCTCGCATATATCTAGAAATGGTCTATGTATCTCAAACCGTTATTACAGTTGCCTATCAATTGCCTGCGGGTAACCATAATGGATTTACCTTTATTTATCGGTTTCCACTTCTTGGTTCGATGTCCGCCAAGTTTACTTAGTGAAGGTAAGACTTATTTTGAGAAGATTACTCACATAGACGGGCTGAAATATCCTGGCTGTGAAAACAGGAATATCCAAATACTATATGCTACTATCGCAACTGTGATCAAATGTTAATAGTCCACGGTTAACTCTTACCATCACCAAACCCATGTGCTGCTGATTATTCACATAACAATCCTTAAATTCAAAATGTTTCAATGAACGGTCCGTCCATCCCTTCAAAAGTTATGATGCCACAGTCAGACATACACGCTCACACACATCTAACTTTCAACATCCCTCTTTATGATGTGCTTCAGAGAAACTGCAAAGATTACGAAGCATAATACTGTGACGTTCAAACTTTGATCCGTCAGTCACCTCCCAATTAATTCATCAGGTCCTTGTAATTAAGTCCTCGTTATCAGAAAATATGTAGAGACCTAGATCACATACACACACGCACAAAGACAGTCATGTCAAACTTATAACACCAATCGTTTCGTGTCGGGGTTAAAAGTGGGGGGGTTTACCCCGTGTTGGTCCGGGCTCCTTTGCAGAATACACCATCTGCCTACCTGCCAGGTAGCTCGTAAAAGGCGAGCATAAGCTTACCGTCACTACCGTGACATTTGACTAGGTGGTAGAGTTTCGCAGCGACTCACCCGGATTGGTAGCACCGCCTTACCTATTCCTGCCACCACGACGTCGTGACTTATTCCGATTTGGAGGGTAAGGTAGCCGGTAAACTTGCTTTTGCTCGAGGCCTAACATCCCGGCCTCAGGTTGGCAACGCACCATTACCACCATTGGTGTCTCTAGGCAACTGTCTTACCATCAGGAAATCCGTCTGCTTGTTTGTCTTACATTATCATAAAAAAAGAGAACATTTGAATCCTGCCTCTTTTTGGAAGAAGTTAAAAAAGAGAGATTGTAATTTTGCTAAGTTAATGCTCTGACCGTCATTAATAAACAAGAAATAAAGTAGTTTAAGGTTCAACCAGGTACTGTAATTTTTATTACTATGGTATCAACTTAACTACACTTACTTTAGTCTATGTTTATGATTAAGAGGGTTAATCTTTAAATTATACAGTCGAGGTCAAATTCCTTAGGTAAGGTAAGTATAAGGTTTTTTTATGATATTGGAAGGCAAACAAGCAGACGGATTTCCTGATGGTAAGTAGTTCACGACACCTAGAGACATTAAAGGTGGTAATGGTGCGTTGCCAAACTGAGGCCGGGATGGTAGGCCTTGGGCAAAAGTAAGTTTACCGGCTACCTTACCCTCCGAAACGGAACACGTCATAAAGTTATGACGGCAAGAATTGGTGGAAAAGGCGGTGGTACCAATCCGGGCGAGTCGCTACTAAACTCTACCACCTAGTCAGATGTCACGGTGTTAGTGACGGTGAGCCTTTGCTCGCCTTTTACGAGCTGCCTGGCAAGGAAGGCAGATGGTCTATTCTACAAAGGAGCCCGGACCACCACGGGGGAAAAGGTATTTAGATATTTTTTTAAATCTTGCCTTTAGTTAATCTAAAGCAAGAGAAGACGCGGGGTACAACAAGTTTAACTTTCGGCGGTTACACGTCCTTTCCACGTATTCCCTATTCAAGAGTAAAAGTTTGAAAAATAACAACAAAGTTTTGGAGTACGCCACTTCTAAGAGACAAGTTTACTTGGAGTCCATTTTGATATTAAAATAACTTTTCTGTATGTTCCTAGAAACGGAACATGAGAATTAAACCCCTTCGTGTGTTACTTTTAAAACTTGGCAAAGCACTATATATAAATGTGTTCTTTTTTATTCTCGAAAACCACTGCATAGACTTTGATTTTCATGATAATCGACTTTAAAAAGAAGGTGGTTGTCAATGGATCGAATGACAATGTTTTTAACCGATTTCAAAAAACCGAGGGGGTTCTCAATTTGGCCGGTATATTTTTTTGTGTGTGTACATCGATTTCTCCGAGGTTTTTGAGCCGATTTACGTAATTCCTTTTTGTTTGTAATAACTACGTTAATAAAAACGACTCAAAAACTTTAAAGTAAAAAATAAAATTTTATTCATTAAATTGGCTTGGCACTGACTACAAACCTATTATTTAATAGCACATATAAATGTTAGGTAGTGTATAATTAATATTAAATCTTTATTATTTTTAACTTTTTAGTTTTGAAGTCGGTTGTATTAACGTAGTTATTATTATCTATTAACGGAGGAGATTTTCAAATGGATGACACTGTTTTTATTTGTATCTGTGATAGGCGATTACTCAGTGAACAATGAACGGGTTTTGACTTTTTTTCAAAAGTTAAAACCCATGGCTTAAAGCAGTCACATATAAATTTGATCAATAGGCACCCAACAAGTGGCTTTTAAGTTATATTAAATAATACATAACTTTTTGTGTATTTAGTCCATGTAGTAATAAAATTGGGGTCGATTGTCTGCAGTTTTATTGAACCTGAATCAGGCTTTTTTTATAATTAAGATAATTTATTCTAGTATTATGGATGTTCATCGGCTGCAAAAACAATTAACTAGACAAAAAAAGAAACTAGAAAGGCTTCTGAACGTCACTAGACTTGTTATTGCTGTAAAAGAAAGAGTCTGTGATAAACACCGACCGTTTTTTTTATTTTTGCCGTTTTATGGTATGTCGGTAGTAGCTGCCATAAAATTAATCCAAAATTTTTATTTTCGACTTGATTAAGTGTTTTCCATCATTTACATTTTATTTTATTGTTTTAATTTTATTGTTAAGTAATATACGTTGTTGTACCTAATTAACGTTGTTTTTAAGTAATATACAAAAACATTTTTTAGTACACACAATCAAATTTTTGTAATAAATCTGTACGCCTACTCGGCAGGTTTTATGACTGACTTTTGACATTTTAATTCGAATTCAACTCAATTCCCAGGCATTTGTATGCTGTACATTTAGATAACATGGGTGTTTATTAAATTTATTCTCGTCTCTATTTAGGTATTTTTATGTATTCGAATCGTTAACAGCTAAACATAACGCAAGCATGAACCTAGTTTGGTTACTTTGGGGTTAGATTTAATTTGTGGAACTTGTTCACAGATTTTTATTTATACGTATTTGGTATCTTTGGTTTGGTAGTTCGATTTTATTTCTGCCACCATAGGACGTCCAGGTGCGGTGGACTTGCTCAATAGGTTTAACACGCCAAAAGTACAGTGATGTACCTTGAAAATTCGTGGTTACCTATAAACCACGGTTGTGTGTTACCATCAGGAGAGCCACCTGGTTATTAATTACTGTCTTATCGATAAAAAATATCGTATCGTATCGTAATGAATTTCATTATTCTTAACATTTACTAGGCTAAGGAAAATGAGCAGAATTAACTAAAATTTAAAGTATGTTTTTTGTTCTCTTTCTATAAATAAAATTCAAGTGTTAAAGATACAAAAATTGTTGTTTCAAGTGCTATTTTCACTAAATTAATGTTACCTTGTACCTATTTACTAAATTTATATACCTTGTATTATGAAAAGATTTTTGTCATACAATGTTATAATGTATACAAAAAAAAATGTTGCTCGGGATTGGATATGTGCCCGGTTGGCGATAGGCTTGCCACCTATCACATTGCGGAACTTATTGTCTTCGGCTAGTCGTGGGTGCCCTGGTTGTGCCTCTACCTACATCTTCGGGTCTGTGTACAGCTTTCAAAAATATCCAGATGTTCACATGAATACAAAACATATATGCTTAAAAGTTCGAAGAAAATTTGTCATACCTAAGCTGTTAAAGTAAAAAACTAACTTTTCGTTCCTAAGTTGTAAGTTAGATAAACATTACATAAATTAAATTGGATATACGAGTACACACAGGGGTGTGCCTTCGCCGTTACTGAATACTTACAAGCGGAACTTCTGAAGTTAAGGGTAACGGGAGTAACAAGGATACCCTAAACTTTGTTGTTGCATCAAAAACATCAGGGGAAAAACAGTTTGCGATGACAATTATTGATTTATGTCCTATTACACTAGCTGTTCCGGCGAACTTTGTTCAGTTTGTGTGGGAAAAATTAAAGTGTCGTTTTTCCTAGTTTCCCCGCTGTTGTAAGGGATAAAATGTACCCCATGTCCTTGTCAGTCTAATCGGTTTAACTTCACGACTTTCTTTTATATTATATATATTACGATTAATCTTTCACAATATTTTTTTGTTTTTATGGTTTTCAAGTTTTTAATCACCCAGTCACATCTGACTAGGTGATAGAGTTTAGCAACGATGTCACCGGATTGGTCCCACGCCTTACTTATTCCTGGTCGGAGGATAAGATAGCCGGTGAACTTACTTTTGTTTGAGGCCTAACTTTCAGAAAAAAAGATTTTTAGTCCCATATAAATTTAATAATGATTCACTAATTGTTTTTGAGATATATCTAATAACGCTTATTAGTCTCTAACGAGACTTAGTGTCTTCGGCTAGCCGTGGATGCCCTGGTTGGGCCTCTGCCTACCTCTTCGGGGATATGGGCGTGACGATTTACTTGTTTCCGCCTCGTTGGTCGAATGGCTAGCGTACTCGCCTAACTGCATCGACGAACCGCGAGGCTTGGGTTCGATTCCTAACGGGAGCAGGCATTTGTGTGATGAACATTTAAATGTCTGCATTTCCGGGTCTGGGTGTTTATTAAATTTATTCTGGTATCTATTTAAGTATTTCTATGTAATAGTATCGTTGACTAACACCCATAACACAAGCATATAATTTGCTTACTTTGGGGTTAGATTCAATTTGTGTAACTTGTTCAGAGATATTTATTTATTTATTTATCTAACAACGCGTAAATTTCTATGTACCTCGATGACATCGTGTTGTAAAAACCTATGTCATATCTCAAAAACCACTTGTCGAATTTCGGTAAAATGTAAAAAGGACTACTTCATAATCATATAACAGTTTATATACCTCCCGAAAAAATAATAACCTAATTGCGAAGTGAAAATAAAATTGGAGCTACGTGCTTCACTGCGTATATGAATGATATAACATAACAAAACAAAAAAGAAAAAGACATCTGAAAAAAGTTTTAATTTGACTGAAAAATACCCATTAAAATTCATTTGTTAAAAAAATGTGATAAATGAAGAACCGTTCGACCGATTTTATGCAAACTTCATATAAACCATCTACTAAATAGTCCAAATAAAGCCTAAACGTTTGGTTTGGATAGGTAGCCCGTTCTTGAGTTAAAAAATTACTACGAAAAGTGGCATTGATTTTTATATATAATATATAGATAACAATTTACAGTCAGGTATTTTTTCAAGTTTTAAGTGTAGGTATCTATCTAATTAAAGCTGAAGAACGTCGATCTCTGGTAACTTATAAAGTATTTTAATGACGTAAAATATAACTAAACTTGAACATTTTTTATCCTCCAGCTGTGGATAAACTTTGAAATGTCAACTTTTCAACAACAGACGTGAGACAGTAGCTACTTAGCATAAGGTCTTGTCAGCGCGTCTACGTTGTTAATTTTTTAAACTATACTTATAAATATTCTCATAATTTTTATGTTAAACACTGTTATTTAATATTTTGTTCAGAATAGAATAACTGTTCAATTAAACACACTTGTACTAAATAAAGAATATAGCAAATTTTCACGACTCTCATTTTTTTTGGATATTGTTGCTTGTACATAAAGTACATACCTAAACAGCCTAATTTTGAGTGAATGTCTTCGCAGCAAGATCCTTGCTAGTACTTATATTGGTAACTATATATTTAAGTATTTATATAAATGAGTATCGTTGTAATAATTTGCGTACTTTGCGGTTAGATCAATCAATCAATCAAGTAGTTTGTTCAGGGATATTTATTTATTTTATAATTAATGCGAAACTCTGTTTGTTGGTTTGTCCTTATTTCAGGTAGCAACGTAGCCATGATATTTTTAAAGTGTGGAGATAAAGAGAAGGCTGGAGAGTGATAAAAATTTTATCCCGACAGTTAATCGGGGTCTCCACAGAAGAATAACTTTGACAGAGAGCGTAGCCTCAGGCAACATTAACTTTAGTTAGCTTTTTTTATACGGCAAATTAAATTATTCTATTAAAAATTAACATTTGACAAAATTGAATTTTATTGTTATAAAACTGGGGCATTCTAGGGTTGCGTATCAAAGAAGGTTGTATGCTATCAGAAACTATTACTAACTTACCTACGAGGATTTTTAGTTTTTTATCAATTGTCCGATTGAGACAGACTAAGACTTTTGACCTTGCTGTCTCAACTTTTGTTTTAAATGTTTCTCATTTTTGTAAGTTGTTTCATTTTCATATTCTATATCTTTACTTTATTTTTGAATAATAGTAATAGTAAGTCGTGTCAGGGTCTTAGGTAAATATCAAAAAAACGATACACTGACTTCATTATGAATACTTCTTTTATGTACTTTCACTGAAAAAATTTTTACAGAAAGCCACCAAAATTGACTAATATTACTCAATTTATTCACACAATTCAATAATAATAATAAAGTTACTGCCAAAACCTCTGTGGTCCAGCTGTCCAGGTGTTGGACTTGACTTCATGAGGTCTTTCCCGGGTCGGGCTACAAAAGCAAATGTGTTTTTTCTAATTTTCTAATTATTAAAATGCTGCTCGGGTTTTGGATATATGCCCGGACGGCAATAGGCTTGCTACCTATCACATTGTGTGCCTTAGTGTCTTTGGCTAGTCGTGGGGGCCCTGGTTACGCCTCTGCCTACCTTTTCGGGGACATAGGTGTGAAGATACAACTACTGTTTCAACTTTCCTTTGCTTTTTATATGACAAGCAAACAAACACACAGCTCTCCTATTGGTAAAATGTATATAAAACAATGTTTACCAGGTCAGCTAGATATAGAAAAAACTACAAAAAAATCGAGGAAAAATGTATGAGGTCAGCTGGCAATTTAAAAAGGTTTTATCTAAAACTATAATGATGTTAAGTATACCTCCGGACGAATCCTTCTTAACGATCGGCCTAACTTGATTAATAGCGAAACAGAACTGCTTATGGGTCACAGACATTTTAGTGAAACTCTGCTAGAGTACACCCTTTTATCCTAACATTAGTTTTAGTAGTTAGTTATTTAGATCTTTAAGTTTGGTGTATCCCAGACCAGTCGAAGAACAAATCTTCATGTAAAGAAATGTCTTGGTGAATTTCGTTTGTACCACATGGCCCGTGGCTATTTTTTTTCACTGGCGTGGTATTTTATGAGACACCCATTTGGAGAGTCCCAGGAAGGATTGGCGTAAAGATATTACATTTTTGAGATAATGGTGAGGAATTCACGAAGCCTAGAGACACCAAAGGTGGTTATGGTGCGTTGTCAACCTAAGGCCGGAATGTTAGGCCTCGAGCAAAATAAAGTTTATCGGCTACCTTACCCTACGAACCGGAACATGTCAACGGCAAGCATTGGACGTTATGGTGGAAGGAATAGGTAAGGCGGTGGTACCAATCCGGGTGAGTCGCTGCGAAACTCTACCACTTAGTAGAATGTCACAGTGTTAATGACGGTAAGCTTATGCTCGCCTTTTACGAGCTGCCTGGCAGAAAAGCGGATGGTCTATTCTGTAAAGGAGCCCGGACCAACACAGGGAAAACGTTATGTTTAAAAAATGCTGTTTAAATATTTTGAGTTTCTCCATCTTTAAAATGCATTTAAACGTTTATACATTGAAGTGTCAGTGTTTGCGCTATGCTTTTACAAACTACAAAAGAGCGTAAGCGTAACATTTCATTAAAATTAAAATGGAAATATAAAAGTACCCTCGAGTGTTTTTGTATTATATTAAAATATCTAAATACAATGCACAAACGTACAATGCTTTGTTGATTAAAGTTTATCTTCACTGAGTTTTCCCTATGAAATAGGAAATAAAATGTGCTTCATAATACAATATCCTGGCAAATTGTGTTAAATGTGGCATAATGGAGGCTTTTCTATTGAGATATATGAGCTTAGCAACATTAAACATATAAACAGTTATTGGTGGTGGAGTTCTCTTTAGTAACTTGCTGGTACTCGGATGGATAGTTGAAGGTTGTCATTTATTATTCCAGCCAAAACAAGCATTTTTTTCGAAACTGTCGTAGTCCGGTCTGGACATATAGTGATAGATAGGTATATAACGAGACACCCCGTGTTGGTCCGGGCTCCATTACAGAATAGACCATGTGCATTCCTATGCCAGGCAGCTCGTAAAAGGCGAACATAGGCTTACCGTCACTAACACCGTGACATATTACTAGGTGGTAAAGTCTAGCAGCGACTCGCCCGGATTGGTACCATTGGTATCCATCTGCTTGTTTGCCTTCCAATATCATATAAAAAGAGACATCTATCTAGCTGGCCGCATCTTGGCTCGCGTATTATTAAAAGTTCACCCGGTAGAACCCATTCGGATATCGGGACAAAACGTAGTTATGTCATTATTTCATGTGTTTTCTAAATTCAAACTTTCAGATAGTCGGATCCGTCAATAAGATGTAATAACGGAACAAATATACGTCGACAAATGTAACATCTGTATCTTATTATCAGAAGAGCCGATTGTTAATACGCTAATGCTGTAAAAATAATATTCGAGATTAAGATGTGGCTTACGAGTCAGTTTGTCTGCGACTTTACTTCAAAGGTTTTTAAAATAAATTAACATTGTATAATTTATTTAATTCTATTAAAAGATGAGGCATGTAAGCGAAAGTTATCCATTAATTGTAGCATTTACATTTAGGTACCCAACATTTTCTCTGAATATACAGATGTATCTTTATTTAGAGGATGATAAAGGAGTTATACTAATTAAACGCTTACGGTTGGTAGCTTTCTTATTAAAGTTGTACGCGTCAGGAGATTATATTCTTTACTCATAGTTACGAAAATAGAATTTATATCGTGTGTAAGTATTACGTATGTAACCACAAATCTGTTGCAAAGTTCTTGATTATAATAAACATAAAACTGTGAGCTTTTTGTTTGAAAAACAAAAAGTTTACTTATTGCAACGTTACATATAATTTTGATATTAACTCTGAGGGGAGAGCCTTGCTATTCAGCATCCATAACTATAGCTTCTCTTGCATGGCTTACAAACAATCAGTAGTAGTAATAATATCCTCACGCCCATATCCCCGAAGAGGTAGGCACAAACAGGGCACCCACTACTAGCACTAAGCACTAAGTTCAATAATGTGACAGGTGGCAAGCCTATCGCCAACCGGGCACACATACAATTCCATGCAACATTATTTTTATTAGAAAATTGGAAACAGTACTGTAACAGTTGTAAACAGTAGTGTAGTCGTAGTAACAGTAGTGTCAGGTTAAAAGTTGAAGGCTTAAGGATAAGTGTTGGTTCCAGTCCGCTAAGTAGAATAGACCTCCCTACGAGGAAGCTCGTAAGAGGCATGCACGGGTTAAAAATAGGTCACTACCAACAAGACCACTGGTAATAGAGTGCTCTGCAGCCACTTATGTCCGGGTTTGTCATGTTTCGGTCCGGAGAGTAGGGTAGCCAGTAGACTTGCCTGACATCTCGGCTGCAGGAAAGCAACGCATCTGTAACATATTATACGGTATCTATAGGCCAAATTTATCTATTACCATCGGTAAACCCCGTGTCTTTTTCACTGACCTATCATATGAAAAAAGAAGACTTATGTAATTTATTTAAACTAGTTTTTTATGCTACCGTGCAGGTTGGCTACTATGGTTACCATAACAGTTATAGTGTCTGAACTACTAACTAGCGCTGTTTGATAATAGATGATGTAGATGCGTACCTCTTGAAGAGTCTTATGTCAAGACCATTAGTAAAAACTGTTTCTGACATAATTATAAAAATCAGACAGAGCTTAAACAACTTCAAAAGCTTCAGTTTTGATTGAAATGCGTGAGTTTTTAGTAAATCTCTCGCTCAGCGCAATATGAACTTTATCTACGCATCTTTAGTTTCTAGTTTTCTTCTGTGTACAGTATTTTTACTTGTTTTGTGACTAGAGGTTGCCTTCGATTAATAATGAGTTTAGTCATCTTGCTATACACTTAACGACTTTCTCGTCTGAAAACTCTACCAGGGGCAATAATAGTAATTGAATAAATGTACTACTTCATTACAATAAATTAAAATAATGGTTATACAATTTCACTGATTCAGGTTAAGAGAAACTCTTTAAAATTATTGACTATTCCATTAGTATAAGGATCCT
>NJDD01002644.1:110145-130027 GCA_002245505.1 Calephelis nemesis
CCACCGCCCTACCTATTTCTGAGACCATAACGTCCAATGCTTGCCGTTGACGCGTTCCGGTTCGGATGGTAAGGTAGCCGGTAAACTTACTTTTGCTCGAGGCCTGACATCCTGGTCTCAGGTTGGTAACGCACCATTACCAACTTTGGTGTCTTTAGGCGGCGTGAATCTCTTACCATCAGGAAATCCATCTGCTTGTTTTCCTTCCAATATCATAAAAAAAACCATACAGGTTAACGGTTGACAAGTTTTTGTTAAGCTACTTTTGTTTATCTTTATAATTAACTTTGTATTTATATACTACTAGCGGCCCGGCTCGGCTTTGCACAGGTGTAAAATATACACATAAACCTTCCTCTTCAATCACTTTATCTATTTAAAAAAATCGCACTAAAATCTGTTGCTAGTTTTAAAGATTTAAGCATACAAAGGGACATAGGGACAGAGGAAGCGACTTCGTTTTATACTATAACGAGCTGACCCAGACTTAATATCGTTTGACATTAATGCTTCGACAGTAGCGCAGTCTGTCGAATCTGATGTGAAACATTCCAAAATCCACAACTACTTATTGTTAAAATTATTTATTAAAAAAAAAACATTTTCCAGGAGACCAAATTGTGAATCTAAACCATTGTCGAATTTTCTTGAACACACCCAAAATTTGCATCAACATCGGTCCAGTCGTCTAGAAGGAGTTCAGTAGGTAACAAACACACGAATACAAGAATTATATATATAAAGATGTAGTGATTCGGTATTACAATAGACTGATTTAATGGAACATATTACACAGAACTATATAATAATTATAAGTGTACGCATAACTACCGATGTAACATTTAGTACAGAAATTAAAAATATCACAACGGGAGTTGATTCGTCGGTAGCTAAAATGGTTAGAGAATTAGTGAGCGAGATACGACTACGACATAATGTGGTTCAAATCCTGTTTGAGCTGAAATTTTTCTTTCTTTGAAATATTGTGTCAGTAAAAGTTCTAATTATAGTTTTGATCACGGACTATTTTTTAAACAAATTGTTTTCTCGTCGACCAGTATGAGAGTGACGAGCGTCGGTTAATCTGTCACTAATACCGTGACGGTTTTTAAACTTTAGAGCTTTATATTATCTCATTAGCATTACTTACAGCGCCTTGCTTACTCATGTTACTGTTTCGGTTCAAAAAGTGGATTAACCGGTTTGTATCCTTCTCTTTCACAAGAGCAAGGAGCTTAAGTTGGCAACGCGCCATTACTACAAATACAATTAGTTTTTATTGTACACCATCACGAGGATCTATCACCATCAGATTTTAAACTAAATGTTATCTCCCTCATATTATCTTCACAACTTGATAGATTTGGATTTACATGGTACTGTTATATTCATTTTATCGGCCAAAAAGGTATCGGTATGTGATATTAAAAAATAAACTTTACTACTGTGATTATAAGACATGGGTGGGTATTTCATTTAGGTATTTGGGAGTTACAGCATAAATATAATATACCATATAACATATAACCATAACCATAACACTATCATTACAATTGATACAATAGGGTTTTTGTGTTTTACAATATGCTTGTAATATATTTTTTATTATGATAATGGAAGGCAAACAAGCAGACGGATTTCCTGATGGTAAGAAATTGACGACGCTTAGATACACCGAAGGTGGTAATGGTGCGTTGCCAATCTGAGGCCGGAATGTTAGACCTTGAGCAAAATTAAGTATACCGGCTTATCCTCTGAACTGGAACAAGTCAAAGGCTAGCACTGATGTTGTGAAACTCTACCACGTATTCAGATGTCACGGTGCTACTGACGGTAAGCCTATACTCGCCTTTTACGAGCTGCCAGGCAGGAAGGCAGATTGTCTATTCTGCAAGGAGCCCTGACCAACACGGGCTTGTGATATTTTACTTGGTTTCAATACACAATTTATTTTGTGTAACAACATTTCAAACAAACACCTGACAATAATTGATTACTATCAAACGCAAATATGTAGAAGCTCTTGAAACGCTCGTATATGCCCTGTCAACTTTCTGTGTATCTGTGAATATCTGTGTATGAGATAACAGCTACAAAAGATATGTACGAACATTCTAATCGTAGTATCTTTGAAGTTTAAAATAATTAATCTGTTATTTCTTTTTTTAATTTAAATAGTTAAAAAAAAGATGACAGACTACTTTAGAGATGGTGGAATAGATATCAAAACCTATAGACACCAAAGACAATAATGGTTTACTGCCAACTTGAAGCTAAGATGTTAAGCATCTTTCGTTAGTTTACCGGCTACTGTATCATCCACAAAGGTTAACGACAATCATGAAAGTGATGTACGTAGACAGGAATAGCTAAAGTAGTGCGCTAATTCGAAAGACTGGGGTAAAAAATCTCAGTCACTAATAAAAGTAGTTTCAGTATTCTTTTTTAAATGGTTTTCTGTGAACACCTTAAAAGTAATTAAGTACTTGTAATTAAAAGTGTCGCCTCAATCATCTTTTGAACACTGGTGTAAGGTCTGAGGACTGCAATTTGCTCTATGACATAAATTAAATTAGATACATGTTAGTTTTCTTAAAGCAGTCGCATTTGTAGGTTTGACTCCATTGATCTGGGTGACTCCATGAGGTCCTGGGTTCGATCACCGGGTCGGGAAACAAAAGTAATGTATTTTTTTAATTTTCTAATGCAAACAACGATGTCTAGGATTGGATATGTGCCCGGGTGGCTTCTTTGGTGATTTGTGAAACTTGTCGACTTTTGTTAGTCATGAGTGCTTTAGTTGTACTTCTGCCTATTTATTCGGGGATATGAGCGTAAGAATGCTTTTTTAAACGTATAACATTAATATAAATTAAGAGACTTTGTTGGCGGATTGTGAATCTTTGCAACTTTTGTTACTCATGGGTGCCCTGGTTGTACCTCTGTCTACTTCTTTGGGAATTTGAGAGTGAAAGTGCTTTCTTAAACATTTAAATCTAATATTACTTAACTCTTAATATAAATCATTTGTTACAGGTAGTTTGCAACAGCGCTGCATTACGCGGCGTGCCGTCAGCATTGAGCTCGAGTGTGATGCAGCTGTCTCTCTCGCGGGCAGACCTGCGAGTCCTACGCTCTGACGCGTTTGCCCACCTGCGACAACTGCGCCGGCTCTCACTAGACGCCTGCAACCTTACACGTATTCGTCCTTTCGCCTTTCGTGGATTGCCTCGCTTAGATGAGCTCTACATACAGCACACACCCCTAGCAACCGTAGATTCATTCGCATTCGCAGCTTTACAAAACATCTCATCCATCGTACTCACACATAACCGGATAGCCCAAATAGAAGGATACGCTTTCGCCGGTACCAACTTTATAAAACTCATATCGTTCCGGAATAATCCTATTAAGCGGATCTTAACCCATGCATTTTCGGGATTGAGCGAAGTTTCCCAAATAGAACTTCCATCGGGGATAAAATCTATTGAAGCTCAAGCGTTTGCGGGGCTTGAGGGCGTCGGAGTCTTAGAACTCGCTTATATGGATTTACCCGCACTTTTACCAGACACTTTTCACGGGTTGTCCCGTGTTGGAAAGCTATCGTTGCGGGAATCAGATCTTGGAATTATAAAAATAGGTGCTTTTGATGGGCTACGTCGTGTAGACACGCTTGAGATGTGTAATAATAAAATAGATGGAGTCGAAGAGCTGTCACTGATCCAGAATAACAGTGTTAACACATTTAAATTGACCGGTAATCACATGTTGGAATCACCAGAGGTGGTGGTTTTGGAAGTGGAGAATATTATAATTCAAGGCAACCATTTACCTTGCGAGTGTGGCCGTGATCCTTTAAGTAATCCATTGGCATTGACTCAAGATTTTGTGGACGAAAATCTTTGTATATCGCCACTTAAAGTTCGCGGAAGGACTTTGGCTAGTGCATCTGTAGCAGTGTGTAGGGGGGAGAATGGCGGCAGTGCTCGGGCAAGGGCAGCGGCTGGAGCCAGTCACATTAGTAACGCTCTAGTGCTGCGTTTAGTGCTACTTTTGTTAACTACAGTTGCTTCTTTCGCGAACAGCTAATACACCTGTGTTCATCTGTATGTCTGTAAATATTGTATGATATTAAATAAGTGTAAAGTGCAAAATTTTACAGTGAATGGTTCCGTTCATTCAGTATACGTTGGGACGTGAATAAATCTGCCTTTGGTTTATCTGTTGTTTTATATTACAGCCTCATAAATATCACTAAATTTTTATTGTACTTCTTCTTTATTTAGGTTTTAGCATTCACGTTAGTATTTTGCCATTAATTAAGTAGAAATGTTCATCAATTTGCATCAAATTTAACAAAATCGGGATTATATAATAATTAGTCATAAGTCATCAGTAAATCATGTAAGGCTCTTGAATAAAGCGGTGGCCTCATTACTCAAGGTCATGTAAATACGGAACGGATACGCATAATAAAAGAAATACACGATACGCTAATTTCTTCATGATTATTTCAGTTGTGCACTTTTATTGAACAAAATTATACAAATTGCTACCAAAATTGACTAATTTCACTCAATACAAACACGAAATTATGAATTAATTATGAATAAAGTTGGACCATCTTTTCTCTCAATGGCGCCAAAACTTTTTATTCCGTACAGATTATACAATGTAATAGTCATTACTATCCAACATTTATGAACATGTCCATTAGTAAAGGATTTGATGTGAATGCAATATCGGCTTCTATGAAGTTATTAATCTTGCTCCTTCAATGTCCTACATTCAAGGCACTATACGGTAAAGTATCAAGCTAACCTTAGGAAGCAAACGACATCGTTAAAACTTTTCATAGAAAAAAAATCAGACGACAAGCGAATGGTATGCAATGAAAACGCAAACTGAAAGTGGTTGTGATCTTAAAAGTTAATTCTCTCTTTAAAATCGCTAAGTAAAAATTTGGTAAAAAACTGTTAATCAGTGTCGCTGTGGTCTAGTGGTTCAGGCGTTGGACTTGACTTTATCCTTTATCCCGGGTTCGATTCCCGGGTCGGAAAACAGAAGGAAAGTGTGTTTTTTCCAATTTTCTAATAAAAAAAAATTGCTCGGGATTGGATGTAGCCCGGTAGGCAATAGGCTTGCCACCTATCACATTGTGGGACTTAGTGTCTTCGGCTAATCGTGGGTGCCCTGGTTGGGCCTCTGCCTACCTATTCGGGGATATGGGCGTGAAGATACTGTTTCTATGTAAGAAGTGTCTGTAAAGTGTACAAGCTGTCCCAAGTATGGACATTTTAATCTAAATTTAATTTTTAATTGATCTATTTTATAGCAAAGTGAGGCAAATAGGTAAATGATCCGAAGGTTGGAGCTTGCCTTACTCTATACATACATTTATAAGGTTGAATACGACAATTACGAGCATTTACATTTCGAGGCGAGCCAAGTGGGCCACTAGGAATTGGTAAGGCAGTTAGTATCGATTCGGGCCAGTCGCAGCATAGCTCAACATAATCAGTGGTCTTCGTCTTAATTTATATTCCATCTTATTTCAAGTCGTAAGAGTTGTTTTTTTAGCAACAGCTTTTATTTGTCTGTGTAATTAAGGTGATTTGATAGCCTGTATGTAATAAATAATGTCTATGATTTTTTTAGAAAAAAAATAGGATACAGGACTGTGGGTTTTCTAGAGACAGTTTATAAAAATGTTTTTTTTTCGACGCGCACACATACCATTTGTATGGTCCATAAGAATAAGATTATTTCTGATTCTGATGGAAAACAGTTACTACTGAATATAGACATTTGTAACACTAAGAGCACTTGCACGCTTCTGGGTTAATTTTAACAATGAGCTAAACTGTGAAATATAAAGCTATTTAACCTTAGTTAGAAGCTAACTTAGAGTTAAACACTTAACCCAGGAATGCGCAAGTGGCCCTAAGAGTTACTTGCGAATGCGATGTTGGCTTTTGAAAAGTTTATTAACCCTCACCTTAAAAGTCTATATCCCATATCAGCTTAGAAATAAAATTTAGGGAAACTATACCAAAAAATGACTGTTCATTAAAAGAACCTTCGTGCAAAGCAAAGCAGTTGTAGATACCTAGGCAGGAAGATGCTGCGTGTGGAAAGCCTTACAGCAGCGTGTAATACGAGATCGAAATGTTGAAGTACGAGTATATAAAATGGAAAAAAATCTTTTACATACATATCTTCACGTCAACTCCCTTACGGGGTAGGTGGAGAGTATCGAATGCTAAATCTCACGATCCTGGTAAACCTGCTTGACTTACTCCATATTAATTACCCTTTTCATGCAAACGCTCCAGTTTTGGAAACTATTGACACCACTTTCGGATAATATCCAAGCGACTTGATCGTAGATTGTCAACCTAGGTCTCTCCGGGTACCGACATCTATCCGCATTCGATTTGTATTGTATTTAAAAGAACAATTTGTTATTGTAACATTTTTTATATCTTGGTATCGGGCTATGCTAGATCATGTGCATGTCTTTCGTTCTTATGGTACAGTAGTTAGTAGGCTAGTGAAAGGGATTTGATATTTCATATAGTAGCAACTGTTGCTTATTGTCACCATAGTTGACATTATAGGGATGTTGGTATCACATGTCAGGTATGGTACACGGTACACCATAGAAAGAAAACTGTGTATTTTATATGGCATAAGATGTCGAAACAAGCAGTTGATACTTCTATAGCAGCGGTGGCCTATAGACACCATAGATGTTAAAGGTATGTCGCTCATGTTAACGCATCGTTAGGCCTAATTTGCAAATCTAATAGCTACCCCACCCTTCTCACTGAAATATAGCACTGTGATTATGATGGCTGGAATAGCTGGTTGGTGATAGATAGACTACCCGGAAAAGTTGCGTTTTACCAGCTGTAATCTTATTGGTACTGCACCGATTAAACTATGTTCCTTTAATTGCTTAACTAGAAAACAGATAGCATTTTTTTTATGAATTGCTAATCTCTCGTTTTTATTTCACCGGACTTTCCTACTCGAGGGACCTGGACTAACAAGGAAAAAAACAATCATGGCTTCAGATATGTTCTGCTTTCCTGTGAGTATCATTAGAGCGGTTGAAAAAATATAGAGTGTTTCATCAATTCAAACTATATCAAAATCAGTTCACTTGTATTGCCATGAAAGTGTGAATAAAAAGAAATACTGTGAATAATAAGTTCAAAAATTTATGTTAATTACGCTACAATCAGTGATGAAAATTGTGTAATATCTTATCCACGTGAAGTTAAAGTACTTACCTAGCAGGTAAATATTAATATCATCAGAGCAGAAGATACCTGTGCGTCTTTGGTTGATAATATTAATATTTAACATTTGCATGATATACTACGCCCACGTAGCTTTGCTGGCGTAGTTTATGAACCTGAACTTTAACCTTCGAGGTACAGATGTACCTACATCCAACACTACCATATATAACGATAAAGGTCAGTATTAAGAGTGCATAACTAATCTACGAAGGGAAATTGTACATGTATATTGTTATAAATTCCTTACTATGAATAATTAAAAAACATTAAAACTGCAAAATTGCCAACTGCAATTTCGTCACTACGCCGTCTAAATACACAAGAAAAAATAGCGAACCACTACTCGGATATTGGTATATTTTTTAACGGATAACCTCCTAACACTTTGAAAAAGCAACGATTTAAATCCATTTGCAAATTTTTTTACGATATTGGAATACAAAAAACCTGATGGTAAGAAATTCACGATGCCTAGAGTCACCAAAGGTGGCAATGGTTCGTTGCCAACCTGATGTTGGGATGTTAGGCTTCGAGCAAAAGTACCTTGATACGAATTCAAACGAGTTGATAGTTCGCCTGGCTTCTTGGCTACATTCGTTACTTTTTTCATACAAACACGGTTGTTTGGGTAAGTTTTGACAGAACGCTCGGGTAGTACCCGAGCAGTTTGATCGAGAAATGTGAACTTATGTTGGAAATCTTTTTAGTCAAGCTCTAGAGCAATACCACCGTATCCCGATACAGCATTTTAAGATATAATTGATCATAATTTATCTAGGCCCTGCTGTAGACTGTGTGCTGACACACTTATTCGCATATTTGTTTAGACAATTTTTCATCTGCAATTCACTTTTCCGAACCTATTTTTATTTTATTTTCCAAATCAAAATAACTGGTAAGCTACTATTAGATTCTATCACTTAAACTGACGTGTTCTGGTTTGGGTGATAAGGATAAGGTAGGTACTATAAAATTAAGACATTGACGACGCCGCCTAATAGAGACACCAAAGGTGGTAATGGTGTGTTGCCAACCTAAGGCCGGGATGTTAAGCCCCGAGCAAAAGTAGGTTTACCGGTTACCTAATCCTCTGAACCGGAACACGTCAACGGCAAGCATTGGACGTAATGGCGGCACGAATAGGTGCGGCAGTGGTACCTATCTGGGCGAAAATATATTTGCTGTAATTATAAAAAAAAATATTTTTTCCCTAATTATAAAAATATATTACATGATAGTAAAAAAGACATTTTTTTTAATGGAAACCGATAGTGAACTTAATAGACAATCGTGGGCTATTAGTGGTGGATATTTGGGTGGTGCGTCTCTGTCTTTTCCTGGGGTGAAGGCCCGTAGTGCAATTCTGCCGGCTACCCTACCCTCTGGACTCCGAAACAAGTAAGGTGGCGGGTCACCAGTATCACCAGTGGAGTGCTTGGCATCACGCATTTAACCTATACTCGCCTTTTAATAGCAGATAGCAGATAGTCTATTACAGAGGACCCGGACTAATGATTTAAATCTTCATTCAGGAAAATATATACTTCCATTTAAACCCGAGTTATATTTGTGATCGCCTCTGTGGTCTAGCGATCCGTCATTGGACTTGGTTTCTTGAGGTCCCGAGTTCGAACCCCTGGTAGGGTAAGAAAAAAATGTGATTTGTCATTTTTTTCCTAAAAATGACGTTGAAAAATGAAATCGCGAAGTTAGTTTAAAATAAACATCAATCATTTTGTGAAATGGCGGAATACACAAGGTTTTATAAAAAAAAGTATCTTCATGCCCATATCCCCGAAGAGATAGGCAGAGGCACAACCCACCCACGACTAGCCGAAGATACTAGGTCCCACAATGTGATAGGTGGCAAGCCTATCGCCAACCGGGCACATTTCCTATCCCGAGCAACATTTTTTTTCATTAGAAAATTGGAAAAACCAAATTTTCTTTTTGTTGCCCGACCCGGGCTTCAAACCCGGGACCTCATGCAGTCAAGTCCAACAACTGAACCGTTAGACCACAGAGGCGACAGGGTTTTATATGACGTCATAAAACGTGTTTTAAACATTGTAAAGTATCTCAAAAAGAAAATATGTTGTAGAATAGTGCTTGACCTAAAATATCTATGTAATATATAGTACGAACTACGAAGTTGTTAAAGCTCTCAACTTTTGTTGGCGAGAAAATAATTATTGTTAGAGCACAGAAATTCTAAATTTGAGATAGGCTTTTTTATGGTAAATCTTCGTGCCCATATCTCTAAAGTGGAAGGCAGAGGTATAACCAGGGTATACGACTATCTGCAGATATCAAGTCCCACGATGTGATAGGTGGCAAGCCTATCGCCAAAAGGGCAACTTACTTTTATTTGAAAACTAGCCAAACCGGCGAATAATCTCGCTTGATATCAGCTACTAACAGTTTGCACAAAAAATGAAGTATTGTTTGTCCTGTCCTGTCAAAAACCAACACAACAAAAAAAGAAGAAGCAAAATCGGTGCATCCGTTCAATCGTGATATGGTGACCACGCGGAATGGGGATTCATTTTCATTATATTTTTCATTGAAAATACACATTTTCCATATTTTTGTTGCCCGACCCGGGATTCGAACCCGGGACCTCATGCAGTCAAGTCCAACACCTGAACCGCTAGACCACAGAGGCGTTTGATTTTAAACAGAAGAATATGTAACAATAGCTTTTATCAGAGTTTCTAGTCAATTAGCAGAGAAAATCAGATAGGGTTTGACTAATGTCGCTACGACAAACGAAATCGTATCAGACTTCGAAGATATAGATAGTACTTTATTCTTAGACATCCACTTACTTCTAATGGTACGCGACAAGTTAAATTTGAGTTCAGACTACCCAAGTTATCTTTGTAAGCCTTTTATTTCATGTTTTAGTAGTCAAGTTAAATAATTTAGGAACGGAAGTGTAATGCTAAGGATGTATTACGGATTTGTGTTCGTACAAATCTTGGAAATTTTCATATCTCGCTAAACGTAAATTAAATTTTTAAAGTCCATTTTGTGCTTAAAATTTCTGAGTAATTTCGCAATTACTTAGTTAAGTTTATGTTTCGTAAAGTTTGTAATTTAAATAGTCTAAGGGGCTCATTACATGTTTAGGTATGACCAGAGATTAGTAAATATACTAAACAGTCCCATCGATGAGACTCGGGGTTGATATCTGACACAGAAAAATTTGTCAATTGTTATTTGTTTAGTATCTATCAAACTATTTCTATATTCAAGAATTAACTTTCTATGTTCACAGTAATCTCATTATTCGACGATTAAAAAAAAACATCTTCACGCCCATATCCCCCCTACGTGCACCACCAGGGCACCCGTGACTAGCCGAAGACACTAAGTCCCACAATGTGATAAGTGGATAGCCAACCGGGCACATTTCCAATCCCAAGCAATTTTTTTTATGAGAAAATTGATAAAAAACCCAATTTTCTTTTTGTTGCCTGACCCGGGATTCGAACCCGGGACCTCATGCAGTCATATCTAACAACTGACCCGTTAGACCACAGAGGCGATATATTATTTCGACGATTATCAACAAATAATAGCGTATTTCGGATTAGATATTGATCTAACAATAATAAGTATTGACTTGTTATTGTTAATGATATAACATATCCACTTATTTATCATACTAATATTATAAAGAGGAAAACTTTGTTTGTTTGTTTGGTTGTGGTGAATAGGCTTAAAAACTACTGGACCGATTTTAAAAATTCTTTCACCATTCGAAAGCTACATTATCCACGAGTGACATAGGCTTTGTTTCATTCAAATCGGTATAGTAGAAGCCAAGTTACGCAGGCGAAGCTGCGTGAAACTGCTAGTTATTAGATAAATATCAGCACTAGCTGGAATCACTTGATCAATCAATATGTTATGTTCATAACATTTTCACAAACTTTTCACTTGTTCTTCTTTAATGTCTATGATAAGTTTCTCTATCGTCTAGCATCTAATTCATAAAGGCATCACAGACGTACAGACTTTTTACTACTTATTATGTAATTGATTACTTACACATAATAGAATAAAATAGAAGAAAAGAAGCTGTTTGTTATATAAAGTATAAGTGGTGTATGTAACTCAACTTTGTTCTTTTACATAGGTACAGCTTTTACTACACAAGAATTCAATGAAACAACCAGATTATAAATGTGTTTAGTCGTTAATTTCATAATCAAATATCTAACGTGGTCTTTGTCTGCCGTACTAAATGTAATTAAATAGAGGCAGTTGAAAGCCGATTTTCTCAGCGCCTGCATACGTAATTCCGATCAACGGATTAATATGTCGCAAATCGCTGCCTTCCATGATTGTGAAGATATAGATAAAATGATTCTTGAGTCACCTTTGTGGTCTAACGGTTCAGGTGTTGGACTTGACTTTATGAAGTCCCGGGTTCGAACCCCGGGTAGGGCAACAAAATGGATTTTTTTTTAATATTTTCTTAATAAAAAAATGTTGTTTGGGATTGGATATGTGCCCGGTTGACGATGGACTTGCCACCTATCATATTGTGGGACTTACGGCCAATGTTAATAATATTTCTCTAAAGATGGATTTCAAGCAATCTAGATAGCTGCTTATCCGCCGGCCTATCCTATACCTAATTGCCATATTTATCCAGTCTACAGATATGTTATTGACAAGCGATAACATAAAAATGGATCAAAATATCAATCTTGGACAGCAAGTTTTGGATTAGGATTGATTATTAATATTGGCCGTTAGTGTCTTCGGCAAGTCGTTGGTACCCTGGTTGGGCCTCTGCATACGCCTTCGGGGAAATGGGTGTGAAGATACTTATAATTCAATATTATACACAACTAACCTTATCTTATAAATCTTTTTCAACTGTATTTTTATGTTATTTCGTTATATTAAGTGTATTATTCACAAAAAAGAGTTGATTATGTAATTGTTTTATACGGAGGTGGGCGTTAGTAGCTGTGTCACAGTCCTTCGACTATTGCAGTTGCTACAGAACAGTTACTGTATAATACCATGTATATTATAGCTGAATAAAGATATTTGTATTTGTACTTTTACTTTAATCTTGAATATATTAAAGAGAATAAGGTTTCGTTGATTAAAGCTTAATTGATTGCTAAGAAAGCTGATAAATTGAGCTTGAAATTGAACTGTCTTTCTAAAACTAGATGTTCTGTTCTCATAGAAATTGGTAGGTAGAAATAAATGATCGGACAAATTTTATTCCGCGTACGTCAATATGTCCAAGGGTTTGTCACCGCTGTGACAACCCTCCCTGTCTGCCACCGTAAAGCAGCAACATGTATGCACGTTGCGTGTCGTATCGAGAAAACGTTTCACATTAATATTTTGTGACTCAACACTAGCCGTGCTAATTTGTGAACAAAGAACATTAAGCATGAATGAGTGTACCAGCACCACTTTGCGGAAGCAGAAGTGAAAGGCGTCCGGATAAGGTTAGTAGACCTTTCTTATTAAGTCATTTTCTAATTACCTTTATATTTAATTAATTTTACAGTCCATTCATCGAAGTCATACCAGCAACCTTTAAATACATACTTGAAAAACCTTGCATTAAGTTACACTTATGTTTTTTAAGCTATTCTATAAGTAGCAATCAAGCAAACGGCTTTTATCATGGTAAAAGACAACCGGGGTCTCCATGGAACAGTGTCCCACTTATGACACCATAGTGTTACAGGTGGAGCCTATCCCATGGCTTAGGTTCAGTTGTTGGACTTGACTGCATGAGGCCTCGGGTTCGAATCCCGGGTCGGGCAACAAAAAGAAAATTGGGTTTTTCCAATTTTCTAATAAAAAAACGTTGTTCGGGATTGTATAACTGCCCGGTTGGCGATAGGCTTGCCACCTGTCACATTGTGGGACTTAGTGTCTTCGACTAGTCGTGGGTGCCCGCCCTGCTTATGCCTCTGCCTACTCTTCAGGGATATGGGCGTGAAGTTCCTTTTTTTTACTTTCCTCAACATTGTAAATTATACTATTTGTAGATAGGCTACTCTGGTTCTAGCAGTCTCAATTATTATTATCATCCTTAAGTTTATATAAAACTCAAAATTTGTAAATTTACCCTACCAACCAATGATTTCAAAGGGTAATATAATTGTCTATGCTACCAACCAATGAGGGAATAGAATATATGTGAATATATATAATAGACATTCAGTTACTTTCTTAACGAAGTCAAACTTAGTCTTAAACTAAGTCAAAACATGTAAACACTGTATAATATTTTACACCAGCGACCTTTAAAGACATTTTTGAAAAAACCTTACACTAAAGTAGATATTATTAAGAAAGGATTTTCTACCTACTTACGGTCCGAGTTTCAAACGTCGAGTACTTTACAAAAAGAATTATTATCCTCCTTAAGTTCGTTTAAAGCTCAAAATTTGTTAGTTTACACTACCAACCAATGAGGGAATAGTATATATGTGATTATATAGAGTTGTTAATTCGGTAACCAAATGATGTATTTTGGTCCTTGCCTACTCTACTAAACGTAATTGAATTGAGGCAGTTGAAAGCCGATTTTCGCTGTGCCTGCATACGTAATTCCGATCTACGGATTAATTTGTCGCAAATCGCTGCTATTTGTGATTTGTGCATATATTTTATGCTATCGGTGTTTGGATGCGACGAATTCATTACCTTTGTTAGTAATTTAGTTGGAAATCATCTATATTAATACATGATGCAAAAACTTTTAACCCCTTTTTACGAAAATTGCGCGGACGCAAAAGCATAAAATTTAGCACACTTGTAGTTTATGTGTAGGAGAAGTGCAGAACGCTAATATTTTTTAATAATAATGCTTATAAAGTACATTAAATCAACAAATAAAACATTACCCACACTACCATGTCTTTGACACACACAAACAAATATATTGATGATAACGGTAAAAGATTACAGATGGCGCACTAAAAAGTTTGGGAACAGAGTTGTTAGTCTTTAGAAATGAAGACGGCGTTCTTATCAACAAGATATTAATACAATACATTACAATACAATACACAACACACAATACAATACACTTGTATCGTGTTCCGCGCTAGAGGGTGAGGACAGTTGTTAAAAATCCTCACGTACCCTTATATGTCTGTTTAAAAGTGGGATTTCTGATTTGTGAATATATTTTGTGCTATCGGTGTTTGGATGCGGCGGTGAACTTCATTGCCTGTTGGTAGTAATTTAGCTGGATCATTCTGCCAAAGATGCCAGTCATAACCAGAAGGCCGTTATAAGCTGTAGCTGATCTGGACTTGTACCATCGATGTCGATGTATGGGTTTCTTTTTTTGCCATTTAGTTACGGAATTCTAATAAGAAAAGCCGGACGTTTTTGTTTTATCAGAGAGTCTTATTATGTGGCTGCGATTCCGATGCACTAGTTTTAAAGATACTGTATCTTCACGACCATATCCCCGAAGAGGTAGGCAGCGGGCCAGGGCACCCACGACTAACCGAAGATGCTAAGTCCCACAATGTGATAGGTGGCAAGCCTATCGCCAACCGGGCACATATCCTATCCCAAACAAAATTTTTATTTTATGAGAAAATTGGAAAAACCCAATTTTCTTTTTGTTGCCCGACCCGGGATTCGAACCCGGGAGCTCAAGCAGTCAAGTCCAACAACTGAACCACTAGACCACAGAGGCGATAGATAGATAGGTACTGAATAGAGTATTTTGAACGTAAATCTGAATGTGTCTTCTATAGCTATAAAAAATTTGGGGCACGTTATTTTCGGATTCTTTGACAGACGCAAACCTAATTGCACGTTTCTATTTCTATGATGCTGCAATGCATTTAGTTTTTTTCTGGATCCAAATGCCTCGCGTTTTGCGCCTATTGTAGGAGCTTTCATTAGCTCACATGTCAATTTGCTTCACGGATTTATATAATTAAGTCTCGTGAATAGAGATTCGTGTAGTCCTTTTTTTGATTAATCACACCAAAAAAACAATGAAGGAATAAACGAAAGACGGTTACATAAACATATTAAAAGTATATTCACACCCATTTCCCCGAAGCAGTAGGCAGAGGCACAACCTGGTCACTCACGACTAGCCGAAGACACTAAGTCCCACAATGTGATAGGTGGCAAGCCTATCGCCAACCGGGCACATATCCTATCCCGAGCAACATTTTTGAAGCGAAACTTCTTTAGAATCGTTGTGATTTTAAACCGGATGCAACGGAAAAACGACAGATAAGAGACACAAGTACAAAAATGTGTAGGATTATATAAAGTCATCTCATTCCGATTTAGGTACTTTATTTTAGAGATGTAATGTGTGTTTATATGTTGCATGTTTCTTTCTATGTCTCTTTAGAGAGAGACTGACAGCGATAGAGAGAGATAGATATTGATAGACACTGATCGAGATTGATAGATATTGATTTATGTTGATAGAGATTGATCAAGATTACTTGAGATTGATCGATATTGATAGAGATTGATGGATATTGATAGAGAAGGATAAAAATTGATAAAGATTGATCAAAGAGAGAGAGAGAGTTTCACTTCTATTTTCTCTTAAGTTTGTACTCATCGACTAGCACCGTTTAACTGTCGAACGTTATAGAAAATTATACATGCTTACGTACATATCGTCACGCTAAATTCGTTACGAGGTAGGCAGAGAGTATCGATTGCCAAACCTTACGATCCTTGCAAACCTGCCTGCCTTCCTTCACATTAATTACCTTTTTCATACAAACATGCCGGTTTGGAAAATCTTCACACCACCTTCGGATAACACCCGAGCGATTTGATCATGATATGTCAAGCTAGGTCTCCTCGGGTACCTATCATAGACAATTATATTTAATGAAATGAAATGAAATGAAAATAAAATGAAATGAAAATTATTTATTTGCGGAATATGTGTGTTAAAAAGTTGTTATAAAGATATTTAAGAATACGACATATTCTACCACATTGTGGTGTGCAAATATTTAATTAAATTTTAAGAAGTTACATAGTTATATAAAAATGTACATTTAAATCGCAGCAATTATTTACATTTTTAATAAACATTTTATTTATTTTTAAAGGTGAACAAATTAAAAAAGCTTTACCTATTCCTGCCGCCGTAACGTCATGACGTTCCGGTTTGGAGGGTAAGGTAAACTTACTTTTGCTCGAGGTCTAACATCCCGGCCTCAGGTTGGCAACGCACCATTACCACCTTTGGTGTCTCTAGGCGGCGTGAATTTTTAACCATCAGGAAATCCGTCTGCTTGTTTGCCTTCCAATATCATAAAAAAAGTGTTACGACGGTTCCCAAAACAGCTAATAAAGTACACAAAAAAATATTTCAGTTTAAATAGATGTAAACCTATTTCAACAAAACGCGTACTGATATTTGTAACACCGTCAATATTTGAGATGATCTGCATTTGTTTAAATGATTAACATCTGTCTGTTGTAATTGAATTTGGAATTGATTAAAATCAAATGGAACCGTTCGTTTTGATTGGTTTACAAGCACATTCCCGCTACATTCGCCATGTTTTCACAATTAAATAAATAGATATCCCTAGACAAAATACACAAATTGAATCTAACCCCAAAGTAAGCAAATTATATGCTTATGTTATGGGTGTTAGTCAACTAAGATAATACATAGAAGTACTTAAATAGATACCAGAATAAATTTAATAAACACTCAGACCCGGAAATGCAGACATTTAAATGTTTATCGCAAAAATGCTGTCCCCGTCGGGACTCGAACTCGAGTCTCGCGG
Organism: Calephelis nemesis; assembly: GCA_002245505.1. NCBI lineage: Eukaryota > Metazoa > Arthropoda > Insecta > Lepidoptera > Riodinidae > Calephelis > Calephelis nemesis. Next base: position 127,259 of record NJDD01002644.1, read on the forward strand.
CTGATCGATGTAGTTAGGCATGTACGCTAGCCACTCGACCAACGAGGCGGTCAAAAAACAATAAAATAATATGTTAAAACATTCAGTATCAAGATTTACAAAGCTGATATACCTACAGTGCGAATGTGGATGGATGTAGGTACCCGGGGAGACCAAGGTTGACATTTCACGATCAGATCAATCGGATACTATCCGAGGGCGGTGTCAAGAGTCACCGAAACCCGCGTGTTTGTATGAATAAGGTAATAAATGTGAAGGAAGCCAGACAGGTTTGTCAGGATCGTGAGGTCTGGCACTTGACACTCTCTGAATATCCCGTCAGGGACTTCGCGTGTAGATATGGAGGTATGTATGTGTTCATTATAAAACAATGTAACACAATACATCAAAAATGAATTATTCAAAATTCTACAGAATTGGTGTAAATATCGATGAATAAAAATATACAAGGTAAAATTTTATAGAGCCAGGTACTTGAAAAAATTTCCGTAAATTTCAAATAAGGCAAAAATGAAAAGCTGTTGAATAATAATTAATAATAAAAAAGAAATGTAAACATTTAGCATTTTCAAGGATCAAAACTTCGTGGAATTTTGAAGTAATTAGAGGGTTTAACGTTAAAATACAGTATAAAAAAGTCTCTTCACGCCCATATCCCCGAAGATATAGGCAGAGGCACAACCAGGGTACCCACGACTAGCCGAAGACTTGAAGTCTCACAATACGATAGGTGGCAAGCCTATCGCCAACCGGTAACATATCGAATCCCGAGCAACATCTTTTTTATTAGAAAATTTTAAAACCAAATTTCCTTTTTGTTGCTGCTGTGGTATTTTATTTAATTAAGAAGAGAGAGGTAAGTTCTTGCCTTTTATCGTTGCAGCCTCAGAAGAAACATATACATAAGCACCACCCTGGATATTGACAACGATTATTTCTTACTATTAAAAAATCTATTAAAAAAAATTTGGCGCAAAAATACATATTTTCGTCTCCATAAGAAAGAACTATTTAAGTTCACAGTTGTAAATGTCTATGAATAACTTTACACTTTTGCGACTGACAGTACACAAACGTACAAGCAGCAGGTGTGGCTGATATTACAATTTGCGATGCAGTATTGAGGATTGACGTAAAATACATTTTAAATACGAAGGGGCTTTGGTCACATCACACACATTGTTAAGTCTGCATATATATTATGTATAGTATTACTATTTACTTCATAATTACTATTATTATTATACAAATATCGAAATAGGTATGTTTTTTATATATCTAAAATTATATATTACACGGAGCTAATGAGAAGGTGTAGTATTACTTTTTAATTTATGCGCTTCGGCTTTACACTTTTTACTCTTTTTACATTTTATACTTTTAATAAATTGGCTGACCTGACCTGAAATCACTTAAAAATTGGCTGACCTAATATAAATTTAAGCGAAATGATTAATTATGTAATAACAACTCTATATATAGATAGATATCTTTAAAATACATTCGGATTTCCGAAACTTGACGAATATAGCCGAATCGCACAATTTAAATAGTTAAAAAGAAGGTATAGTAGTACCTTCTTTTTAGCTCTGAGTACAGGTCGGTTATCAAAAGTTTGCACGTACAACACATTTACACGTTGTGCTTGTGTAGCGTCTGTAAATAAGCGCGCGGCATGACATTGGATCAAGTCGCACCATGAAAAGCCTGCCCGTCTCTTTCTTGCGCGGTCAAGCTTATGAGTGTGAAAGGGATAGTTATTGTTTTGCTTTTGCTACGGTTTTTATATACAGCGTGGCGTAACTAAGATCAGTTTCGTAACACGGGCCTTGTCGAGCCGCACTTTTAATCAAAATCTTTCATTTTGAACAGGGATCGAAATATCGGTATTTTTGTGTAACGTTACTTGCTCGCGCTTGAGGTAGCGGTAACATGAAGCGTAACGTTACTTCAAATATTGTTACAGATTTCGTTACAATTTAGTATCGCTAACGTAATACGTTCCGGTACTCACTAAGAATTACCGGTAAGAACATATCGTTATACCAATTAGTAACGTTACTTTCAATGCTATTATCATTTTGTCTCCGTCACACACTCTGTATTTTTATTTGGCTTCCCATGTTTTGTAGTTTCCATACGCCTAAGCTTTAGAAGTTACCTGACTGAGTAATTTGTTTTGCTCAAGGTTGGAATTGAAAAATGAGATATTTTTTGGTTTCCTATGTAAATTATGTAATTTAATTTTTTTTACGAAATTCGACAATCGAAAACAACAAGATTCAATAGTCTTCATCAAACGCAACAGAATTAACTACGTTGAATTTTGATTCGAGCTTGAAATGACATTGCTCGCCATTATCATGTTCCACTCAGAAGGTAGGGTAGCCGGTAAACTTACTGGCACAGGGGGCTGAACATCGTGGCCTAAGGTTGGCAACGCAACATTAACACATTTGATGTCTATAGGTGATTGCATTTTTTACTCTTGGAAAATCCGTTTTTGAAACCGTGTCCGTATATCACAGCCATTTTCTAGTAAATATATATAGAATTACTACTAAGTACCCCAGATATCTAATGTGTATTGTAAACCTTAATTTTAAACAGAAAATCTAAAACTAAAGAAAAATAAGTCGTAGTGGTCGTGTCTCATATGTAGGACATAAGTTTATACCTCTGCTACTCCCTGAGGCCGCTGAATTGGAATGCACCCTAGAGGAGCTGTATTCTAATTCAGCGGCCTCAGCCTCACACATGTGGCTATAA